>LR754596.1:0-38634 GCA_902729485.2 Mus minutoides | reverse complement strand
AAAAACCCAATAATCTATCAGTGTCTAGTGGCCTTGGCTAATGTTGATGCTCTATGAAACTGTTATTTTCAGCAGGAATAAACCAGTTCCTAATCCAGGGTATCTCCAGAAGTCAGAAGGTACTTATCTCTTCCCCAACCTAATCATGCTGCACATAGGAGTTTTTATCTGTATGTCCTTTTATATCCAATTTCTATACCTTCAAAAAAATCCAGGTCTTAGCACTTCAGTCCAGTTTTCACCACGACATCCTTTGTGCTACATACTGTTTGATCAGTTGCTTGTGTTCCCTCAGACAGGACTATAATGCACATCTTTCAACCTTGGCAAAGAACCAAAATCAAAATGAGTGATATACTCACAAGAAAATAATTTTATTTCTTGTTCCATTACCTTGAACACGCATGTTAAATCAGCTTTAGTTTCCTCAATAAATTGTTTCTGGAAACAAATCCCAAGAATCCTAGACCTGAACTCATAATACAGCTCAGGTACTATTGAATCACTAAAGTTAAGCTATCACATGGTGCTGGTGCGCGCTCATTCTAGAGTCAGACTACATTTCCCACAATCCATCGGAGCCGATATGGCGCCCGGTATTATCTAAACTACAAAGCCCACAAACCTCAGAGCCCGCCCGTTGAGTTACGTTTCAGGAAGTTCCTGCTGTAATTCCCATCTTCCCTTTCGGTCTTCGCGCTCGACAGAGCAAGGTCGTGAAGAAAGGAGGGTTAGGTGGTACGGCCATTTCTTCCGCCTTCCGTGTCTGCGGCCCTCGCAGAACTTCCAGCAGCGACATGTTGGGCCAGAGTATCCGGAGGTTCACCACCTCCGTGGTCCGTCGCAGCCACTATGAGGAGGGTCCGGGGAAGGTGAGTGAGGCTCGGCTGCTTGGGGGCAAGGTGACGCTCGGCGGCCGGCCTAGGGCGTGTGGGAAGGGAAGCGACTGTCCCGGAGCTCGGGGAGACTCGCAGGCCCCTCAGTCCACATCCCGGTGAGAACTGGGAAGCACGGCGCCTAGCCGCTGCCTCAGCGCCGTCTGTCAGCCACTTGTGCAGAGCGAGGCCCGGAAGGTTCGGTTGGAGCTGGGTGGCTTCGGAGAGTGAAGGTCATTGAAAATGAAAGAGGGCCCGTAGCTGGTTATTAGCGGTTAAAACCAGCAAACTACGTTGGAAGCCGCGATCCTCGGTTATGCCAGGTTTAGCCCCCAGTGTAAGTAAACCGAGTGCTTAGTGATGATTGTCCCGGAATTGTTAGTTGAAGTCTGGTAAAGGAAAGAGAAAGGATGTGGAATAGGAAAAAGAGAAGTTGTACTGTGATCGATACTGCCGTGTACTAGGTGGAGAATTTCTAATAACGAACCAGAATGATGTGTTTGTTTCTAAAGTTACTACTTCGGAGAGTAATTTTTTTTTTCAAATATTAAAAACAAAAAGAAAAAAAAAAGACCCTTACACTTAATAGGGCTTACCAACTGGTATTCAGAAAACCTGGGTGTTAATTTAAAATATTCTGTAGAATGCAGCTGATTATAAAATATGCGATTGCACCCCACCCTTTTATTAGAGCAAGTTCAGATGCTTTGAACGAATGTTTTTTTTTGCTGTGATCTCTTTCCCAACAGAATTTGCCATTTTCGGTGGAAAACAAGTGGCGGTTGCTGGCTATGATGACTGTGTACTTTGGATCTGGGTTTGCCGCACCTTTCTTTATAGTAAGACACCAGCTACTTAAAAAATAAGGAGATTTAATTCATCCCTTTAACAGGTAATTGGTAAGTTTCTAATTTTCCTAAAACAGTAATTTCTGTTCAATACTCTATACACTCTCCCTACACACACGTAGATAGTTGTCTCCAGATTTTTTAAGGTAAGTGTAAATGTCATACTGGTAGAGGCACTTTGGAAAACCTATTAAAAAAATAAGTTTTGATCAGTAAAGGTCAGTATTTTACAAGTATTCCTTTACCCCAATAATCTGAATATATATTATGCATCACACCTGTAAGATAAGCAATTTTAAAACCCCATTGAAGACACAAAGATAAATTGAGATTCAATAGCTAGTAGCACTAGTGTAGGGTTCCTACATAGGATAATCTTGTTCTATATATCACACTTCATAAATCAGTGTTGTGTCTTCTACAGAATAATTGAATCTTCTGAGATAAAAGTGCACTAGGGATAGCCAGCCTTTGACATTACCAAATGGCATTGACATCTACAAATGCCATTGATGGGGAAGAAACCCTGAAATGTTCCAGTGTTCTTTTCATTTCTAACACTCCCAGTTATCTATTTTATGGTAGTAAGTTAGTCTGCTGAGGTTGGAAAACACTAAATTACTCCATCTCCATATACATATGGGTTTATTTAGCATAATTCATGAAAATTTTGGTACATGTGATGAAGCAAATCAGTATGAATAAAATGATACTGTAAACGCTTTCTGATGTATCAAATTGATAGGTGATATGAAATTGCTGTAACTTGTAAAGTCAGGCTTCTAATGCCATTTTGTTTTTATTTTGCAGAATGAAGAAAGTTTAAGAGATGATCTGAAAGTTGGATTAAACTCTTGAACTCTTATACTAGAAAAAATTGTAAATAAACTAATGACATAAATATTTAATGCCTCATCTCTGCAATAAGGAATGTGATTGTTATTACTTTGTTTATTAAGAGTTGGGGTGGGTTTTGGGTCGCTGCGTAACATGCTTACGGGACCTGCTTATAAGACCTGGTTTTATATCCTTGAGTACCCTGATCAAGAGCTGGCAAGCATCATAGCCTGCCTTTGATCCCAACACCCAAGAGGCCTAAACTCTCTGGTCAAGCCGCTTTGCTAAGGTACCTGGAATTAACACTGAACTCTGAGTTCAACAAAAGACTTTGCTTTAGAAGGCAGTGGAGGAAGATACCCGAGGGAACTTTGGACTTATATTTGCAAGCTCACACATGTGGTCCCAAATGAGAATGCATATGCATAAAAACATAGTGGCATGTGATTTAGACTTTATTATAATCTTAAATTACTAGATTTCATTAACTGTTTCTTAAATCAGGAACATGTAGTAACAATTTGAATATACATACTCATCCTAACTTAAATTTAAAAGTAGCCTTTGGAGATAGGTTTCTCAGTGATTAATCATTTGAAGAATCAGTAAGTTCTAGTGAATTGGGTACTTTGACTATTTTCTTTCTAGATTTATAACCAAAAATTGAAGGTTTTGTATTTGATAGTACTGCTAACCAGTAAGTCTTGCTTAGAACAGTATTAGAATAATTCCAAGGGAATATAACAGCATAAAGGACAAAATTTTTCAGGAGTATCCTATATGGGAGGTAAGAGAAAGTTCCCATTAGTAATTCTGTCATTATTTGTTAGCAATGAAACACTACTTGGCACTTGAAATGCCATAGGGGACTTTCTAAGGATTGCTTGTTGGCAGGGAAAGGTAGCAACTGAATATTCTAGACCCTAGTGTCATTCTTGGAATACCACCAATGGTGGGAAAAAAAGAAAAAAATACCAGAGGTTTTGATAAAATGGTGTTACCACTGTTTTTGAACCATAATATTATTTAAAATAAAAATGAAAATAGGTTGCTGCATTCTTTTTTTTTCTTTTATTTATTTTTTTCTAGGACAGGGTTTCTCTATAGCCCTGGATGTCCCGGAACTCACTTTGCTGACCAGGCTGGCCTCTAACCCAGAAATCCACCTGCTTCTGCCTCCCAAGTGCTGGAATTAAAGGTGTGCGCCACACCTGGCTAGGTTGCTGCATTCTTAAAATGATTATGAACACTTAGTATGCCTTCAGGACAATTTCAGGGAAGAATTCATACATAACTGAAAGGATTCAGGGCTTGAACAATTAAAAACTTTAGCTGATGTGATACAGCTTAATGCATATACAATCACTGTCTAGCCTCCGAAGTGTATACATTATAGCATTTACAGCTATATTTGAAGAAAAAAAAAATAACTAAATTTACCTAAGAGGGATCATAGGGTATACTCAGTAACTTAACATTATTAATTTCACATAGGCTTGTGGTTAGTATAATTGCCACCAAAAGTGGTTTTAATAATTAAAATTAAGTTGACTTCAGAAAGAAAAATTGCATTTCCTAAGAAACAAGTAAATAGACCTTTTGCAGTTCTCAAGACTCCACAGCACAGGCATTAAGCTGGTCAGGTAGCCTGGAAGAATAGAAGGAATGTGGGTTTAGCATAAAGGCGTGTATGGCTAAAATGTACAGACTAAACTCAGTATTAGCAAGGGTCTCTTCACATTTCTTTTAAAATTTGTGAGTATCAAAACTACTTGCTTGTGATAATCCATGATAAAATGTGGGGGCTGGCATGCAATCAAGATTCCCAGAATCCCTTCAAAGCCATGGAGGGAAGAATACTGGCCAGAGAAGAATAGATCTCTTAAGCACATGGGGAAGCCAACTTAGGTCTTGACACCTGTATTCATCCTTAAGCAAAATGAAAACATTTCTAGGATTTGGGTATAGAAAACTGACGGGATAGACAACTAAATGAATGTATTGATGAAGGTGGTCCTAGACTGTTCAAGAGGTGTTTACAATACCTGCCTGTCTGAGATATAGTTCATATTTAAGCCTTACCATGTCTTAAGGGGATGTAGTATACTTTCATATACTCTATCCTCCAGTAAAACTCCAGTATGAACCATGGAGTCACATCCAAGTATGAACTCCAGTAAAACTCTATCCTCCAGTAAAACTCCAGTGTGAACCATATAGTCACATCTAAGTAATTTCAGCCTCACGCTCATATCTTGGCTCAGTGTTTCTGTACCACTGTCATCTCTTTGTTTAGATATCATCTTTAGTTTGTCTCTATTGAGGCCTTTCATAACCCAAAACACTACACATTGTCTCCAACTCTATCAATAGTTTTATAATTAACCATGCATTGAAATTCATTTCAATGTGCAGGTTTTCCGTACAAATTTGTCATCTTTTGAGATTGAAGAGGCTTGTTCATGTATTTCATCTGTAATCTAGTAAGTAGTGAATGAACATATTCAGAGATTCAGAACCAAACATGATACTCCCTTAAAAGTCAAATTCACAGCTTGTGTGTTTCAGTGTACCATGAGTAAAAATGTTCCCCCAAACTGAACTAGGGTCTCCCAAATATGAATACATTGAAATAATTCAAGTACAAAGGTAGGAATTGTACCAAAATGTAACTCAGGAGTGCATGGTTTATTCAATTTCACTTAATTTTCTTTGCCCAAACTTCACTGATGATGGGAAAATACTGATTTATCTTTTGGCAGACTAAAGGCAGAGATGTACATTATTCTAAGAAAAGAAACTAGAGCTTAAGAGAACAGGGCATCACTGAGGCTCTCTGATTAACCAGGCCAACCAAAAGATATGGTAGAGTTCTCTCAAAGGAATGAGCCAGAGTGCAATACAAGACACCAAATGTCCGGTGACCTTTGTATACGAATCCACACTGTATACACATGTATACAAAATTTAAAATGAGTGCCTTAGGCATTCCCATAACTGAACTCCTTAAGATTTTAGCTGTCACCACATCAAAATCTTAAAACTTTGGTATATTAGCACATGATCTTTTGTTCTCATAATTTATCTACAAAAATGAAGAAAAACCTGCAATCTATGTTAATAAAGTGAAGGATTTTTAGAATAAGACATAGCTGATTTCGGACAGACTTGAGTTCATATTTAAATATGAGTGCAAGCAGCCTGATCATTTCCTGATTTACAGTTCCATAGGACTTTTTTATAAATATGGGAGAAGCAAACTCTACCTTTGTTTTGGCAAAGGAAAAATAAGAACAAAACTGGTATTTGAGCATAGGCTGTTGAAAGGCAATGCACTATTCAACTTCTTGATTCAGGGATTAGGTCCCTGAGAGACAGTAGTGAGCAGAGCTCTTTATTAAATATATGGAGGGAGCAAAAAACACATTGTAAAAGATAAGCTTCTCTATATCTATTTCTGCAGCACAGAATGTGGTAAATAGATCCCCAAGGCCATTTTCAACTTAAAAGTAAATGTATCTCTTATTACATATAAGGAAGCAGAACAGACTAAATCAGAGATAGGAAAAACCTCTTAAACATTCTTTGTGTAAATAGGATTCAGAACAAGGGCGGGTAAATAGCCTTGAGCTTTCAAAGTGGGTTCTGTTTACGCTGCAGCAATTAGGATTTGCTACACTTTCATTTTGATAGACTGTATTCACTTATTGGACCCCTTTGTAAAAGTTAGAAATATAAGTTCCCTTTACTTTGTGACAGCATCATAGCATAGTACCCTATCCTTCTAATCCTGTGATTTTGGTATATTAGCAAAAATGCATATCTATTTTGCTTTCCTCACTAGTTACTGTAACTGAATTTTTCTGTTATTCCTTCAGAAATCCATGTCCATTCCCAGGTTTCTCTGCTCCAGTAAAGGATGAAAGTTATTCAAGGTTTTAACAGGATTCTGGCCGGGCGTGATGGCGCACGCCTTTAATCCCAGCACTGGGGAGGCAGAGGCAGGCGGATTTCTGAGTTCGAGGCCAGCCTGGTCTACAAAGTGAGTTCCAGGACAGCGAGAAACCCTGTCTCGAAAAACAAACAAACAAACAAACAAACAAACAAAAAACAGGATTCTGTATACTTTTGTATAACCTTTGTGTGCCTTCTTTGCTGGAGTTAAAATGTACTACCATAGTAAATACTGGGTTTTCAACAAATACATTTAGATAAATGGTGTTAAGGAAAAATACTGAGTTCAGTAAAACTTCTAAATAGGTATAAAACCACCCTACATGGTCTTAGACGCATTCCTTGATCCCCAAGAAAAAGCCACATACTGATAACTTTATTGACCTCATATCTTAACCCTAACTTGTTTCACTTACTGTATCCCACTCATGGCCACAGCTGCTTTATTCATAATAGCCAGAATTAGGCAATAGCCTAGATGTTCATCAATATATGAGTAGATAATGAAAATCTGAAACATTTATACAACAGAATAGTCTTTTGGTGTTGGGGAAAATAAAATTATATTATTTGCAGGTGAATGGATAGAATGACAAACAATTATAGTTTAAAAAAGACACATTTTTCATCTTTTCATTGCATGTTTTCTTTTATAATGTGAATGTTAGCTTTTAAGCTTTTAGATATGTGTGTTTCAATCCCAATAATGTCAGGGACCAGAAGGAAAAAAGGGTAACTTCCAAGGAAGGGGAATTGTAATATAATTTTAAAGAGATAAAGAGGAAACTGGAGTAGGATTAAATGAGGGGAGAAAAAGGGACAGTAAGAGGGAGATGGGAGGGACAACTAACACTAAGGCCCTTTTGAAAATCAACATGTAAACCCAGCATTATAGACTGTTAACATGTATGAAAGGATTTAGGTGAAGTTCATATAATAGAGAGATAATACCCCAACTATATATCATAGTGTAAGGAATGGTTTATATTTTGTTGAGTTGTTGAACAAAGGAGTCCTGTAGAATGTCCTCCCACAAACAACACAGACTATTTATTGCCAATACTATTGGTAACCTTCACAACATGATGGCAAGGCCCTATTGCTGAGGACAAAACTTCTTATAAAACAAGGAGTAGTTGAAAGGGTGTCCCTATGCTTATAAAACAAGGAGTAGCTGAAAGGGTGTCCCTATGCATGCCTAGTGACAAAATTTCATGGTGCTGGAAGGTATTTTGTGTGCTACCAAAGAAGAAGCAGCAGCAGTTTTACATACCTTTGAACCCTGGAACCTGCAACAGAAACATGCCCGCAAGATATACTGGTGCAATGATGGCGTGAATGTTACTGCAGTCACAAACCACTTTTTAAAATGGTATTTAAGACTAATTCCTTGTATTAGTCAGGGTTCTCTATAGTTACAGAACTTATGGATAGTCTCTATATAGTAAAGGAATTTATTGATGACTTACAGTCTGCAGTCCAATTCCCAACAATGGTTCAGTAGTAGCTGTGAATGGAAGTCCAAGGATCTAGCAGTTACTCAGTCCCACAAAGCAAGCAGGCAAAGGAGTGAGAGCTAGTCTCCCTTCTTCCAATGTCCTTATATGATCTCCAGCAGAAGGTGTAGCCCAGATTAAAGGTGTGTGCCATCACACCTTTAATCCCAGATGACCTTGAACTCAGAGATCTCCCTGTTTTTTTTATTATTAGATAATTTCTTCATTTACATTTCAAGTGTTATCCCATAAGTCCCCTATACCTTCCCCCGCCCTGCTCCCTTACCCACCCACTCCCACTACTTGGCCCTGGCATTCCCCTGTACTGGGGCATATAAACATTGTTAGACCAAGGGCCTTTCTTCCCCAATAATGGCCAAGTAGGCCATCTTCTAATACATATGCAGCTAGAGACATGGGCTCTGGGGATTCTGATTAGTTCATATTGTTCCATCTATAGGTTTGTAAACCCCTACAGCTCTTGGGTACTCTCTCTAGCTCCTACATTGGGGACCCTGTGTTCTGCCCTATAGATGATTGTGAGCATCCACTTCTGTATTTGTCAGGGACTGTCAAAGCCTCCCAGGAGACAGCTATATCAAGGTCCTTTCAGCAATATCCTGCTGAAGTATGCAGTAGTGTCTGCATTTGGTGGCTGATTATGTGATGGACTGCCCGGGTGGAGCACTCTCTGGATGGTCCATCCTTTCATTTTAGCTCCAAACTTTGTCTCTGCACCTCCTTCCATGTATATTTTAATCCCTATTCTAGGGGGGAATGAAGTATCCACGCGTTGGTCTTTCTTGATTTTCTTGTGTTTTGGCAATTGTATCTTGGATATTCTAGGTCTCTGGGCTAATTTCTGCTTATCAGTGAATGCATATTAAGTGACTTCTTTTGTGATTGGGTTACCTCACTCAGGATGATATCCTCCAGATACATCCATTTGCTCAAGAATTTCATAAATTCATTGTTTTTAATAGCTGAGTAGTACTCCATTGTGTAAATGTACCACATTTTCTGTATCTATTCCTCTGTTGAGGGACATCTGGGTTCTTTCCAGCTTCTGGCTATTATAAATAAGGCTGCTATGAACATCGTAGAGCATGTTCCAGTTGGAATATCTTCTGAGTATATGCCTAGTAGAAGTATTGCTGGATCTTTCGGTAGTACTATGTCCAGTTTTCTGAGAAACCACCAGACTGATTTCCAGAGTGGTTGTACCAGCTTGCAATCCCACCATCAATGAAGGAGTGTTCCTCTTTCTCCACATCCTCACCAGCCTGAGATCTCCCTGTCTTAATCTTCTAGAATCCATAGCCACTATGCTTCAAGATCTCCATACCAAGATCCAAATCAGAAACTTCTATCTCCCAGCCTCCAGGTTAGGGTCACTGATGAGCCTTCTAATTCTGGATTGTAGTTCATTCCAAATATAGTCAAGTTGACAACCAGGGATAGCCACTATATTCCTTTAAGTGGAATCTACACCTAACACTGCAAATGTGGCCAAGAATCTGAAATTAAATGAAATGTTTGTAAATATAGCAGAAGAAAACATTCCTTGAAATTCAACAACTAAAAGCATGAGTAGAGAAGAGATTTTTTTCCAAACAGAAAAAAGAAATAAAATAATCTTTGCAATTACAAGTTGGATAATGGTAGTTTTTCCTGATGCTAAAAGAACTGAGGGAATAGAACAAAGAAAAAAAAGTAAACATTTAAAGGCAGTGACCTTAAACATGAGCACAGACCAGTATAATAGAAAGCCAGATGCAGAAAATTTCCTCAATCCAGAAAGTTCCTCATGTCCTCCTTACAGTAATAGTATTCTTATTTCAGCATGGATTGACTTAATCTATTCCAGAAGTTGGTTGGTATATAATTTTTATAGAGAGAATTTTCATAGAACAAGAGCTGAAGAAATGGCCTGGTAGGAAAATTGCTTGCCATGTAAGTTTAAGGAGAGAAGTCCAGATCCTTAAAATACATGCAAAACCAGGAAGACCTGTAGGCTGCCTGTAACACTAAAACTCAGGAGGCAGGGACTTAGTATCCGTAAGGGCAATCTGGATAATGAGACTAATTAGAACCAGAAACCACTAGGTTCAGTGGGAGATTGTGCCTCAATAAAGTGCAAAGAAATTGAGGAAGATACCCTACTTTAGTTGTGGGCTTACATGTCTACCTGAATACACACAAACAAACATGCATACATGTGCACTTACACTATAAACGCAAAATGTCTCAGCACAAAGATGTTTTCTTTTGCATATTAAATAACATCACTTCAGGAAATTTGAACATATGTATCACAACTAACATTATCCAAGCATTTCACAGAGATAATCTTATAGCAGAGTCTATAACTGATGGACAAATCAAAGTCTATGGAATGTGGGGCAAATGAATGAATAGCTTTAGATAGATAATGGATAAAATCTAAGAAATATTTTCCTTTGCATATAGAAAAAAGGCAAAGAGATTGAAAAAGAATGTATCATTAAAGCAAATATATCAAGTTTGTAATATTTTCCCACAAATAGCAAGAGCAAATAAATGTTTTCAAAGCAAGAGCAAATAAATGTTTTCAAAGTAAATTGAAAAGAATACTCCAAGAATAGAGGATGAATACTGAAGATATACAAATAGAATTTCAGAGAGCTTGAAGAAGCTGTTGGCTTTACTGAGTACTCTGAGACTAGTAAATATGTTTGTGACAATATGGGGAGCAAATCATTGATGTGACAATTTAAGGTCTGTTTCTCATAGGTAGTAAACATAAGAGAAACAATATCCAGGAAAATTTTACCTTAGAATTAGGATATGAGGTCTCTGGGTTTCTGTTGCTATGATGAAAACTTACCACCAGAAATCTACTTTGCAGGGAGATTAGTTGCCTTACACGTCGATATTGATGCTCATAATGGAAGGAAGTGAGGACAGAAACTCAATGGGGATAGGGATCTGGAGGTATAGAATCTAGGGCTCAGCAACCCAGAAATGGGATTGGCTTTCCACCAAGAATCATTAATTACGCAAATTCCTTACAGGCCCACTCTACAAGCCAATCTCATGGGGGCTTTTTTGAAATTGAATTCCCATCTCCTAGATGACTTTAGCTTGTGTCAAGTTAACATACAACTATTACATGAGGGTTTAACAGAGATAACATATTGAAGAATAAAAGGTTTAATATCCAGTATAAAAGTTATTTGTAAAAAAGAAATAAGAAAACCATGCTTCTGTTGCTCCAATTGACCTATTAAAGCAATGAACTTATTGGATCTGTGCCATGTATTATGTACTTTATCAATTCTCTTGCATTGAGTACATGTGTGAAATTAAAATTAAAAAAAAACTGGATCTTTATATTGTAATACAGATAAATTAAAGAGAGTAGAAAACTCTGAGAGAGCAGTGTGTGGAAAACTATTCTGGCTTCTCTGTCTCAATAGTTAATTTCATTCTACCTTTAAAACCAAAGTGCCACTATGCAATAAAGTTCATGGAATAGTCTTTTGATGTCTTGAATACTTAGCACTTTCTCTGGCATTATAAAATAACTTTATAGAGCAGTTAATCAAGTGACAGTAAGAGGCATACTCTACAGAGAGCTCATTTTGATATTTAATGTGATGAATACTGAACTCCAAAGTTGAAGGCAGTCCCATTGCATATGTACATAGGATGTCAGTACTCCATCAAAGCAGTTAACTATCAGTCAAAGCGTGACATGCCCTGCTGAATCAAGGAACTGACAAAAGACAGATCCATTCTATTCAATATCTATTCAACTTTCATGTTTACAGTTCTGTAGCAGTCTCTGGGAAAAAGCAGCAAAGGAAGCAGGATGATACTTCCTATCTCTCAGGGGAGCACAAACCTCAGATAAACACAGATGCTTTCATATACCAAATGAATACAAATTAAAGTACTGTAAAATGCTGGGGAAAAGGCTCAGGAAGCATAAGGAAAATATGATTGAGATGGTATATCTCAGAAAATGTTTGGGACTTTTAGATTTTATGCTACTAGATACTTTAAAAAGGTGGTATAGAACATAAATTTACATTATGTTAAACATATAGACACCCTAAATATATCTAGGGGTATAGAGATATCAATTACACAGTTGTATTAGATGAACTTTATTTAATTTGTTTTACTAATACTCAAGTTAAACATTTTATTTGTATTCTAGTTAGTTTAAAGCAATGTGAAGAAATATGATTATCTAGGGGTATAAATTAAATTTGGAGCATTAAGCTTTTAAGTTCCAGTTGTTATGATAACAACTTATTTCATCTAGTTTTAAAGTAATGATAGCCCAATAAATCTAATTATTAGAAATATTGATTATGATAAAAACTTTGTACCTCAGTGCCCTTGAGTCCATTTGAAAATGTGAAAAACGTCCCAAGCAGTAAGCTAAAGAATCTGATCAAATCTAACTTATGAGAAAAAGATTAGAAAAGAATAGAGGCAAGATCGGATGATTTAGAAATTATTTTATCTACATTTATGACAGACAGTTTGGTCACAGAACTAAAAATATGATTATTTATATATGTGTTGGAGGCAGGTCTTGTTCATTTTGTATTCAGATGCTGATTTCTGTGCCCTGAGATCTAGTTGTCATGAATATTGAAGAGTCTCCAATATCAAAGTAGTGTAAAGAATACTTCCCAATTATCTCAGATTGATTAATAAAAGGCTGAACAACTAGGGGACCCGGGAAGAAGAACCAGGGAGAAGGAGTTTACTTCCATGAGGCAGATAAGGGTGCAAGAAAAAGGGCCACAAGTTGGAAGAAGAAGGAGGAGGAGGAAGAAGAGGAAAAAGGAAAAGGGGGAGGAGGAGGAGGAGGAGGAGGAGGAGGAGGAGGAGGAGGAGGAAGAGGGGTAGCCATGATGTCAGGCATGAGGAGGAAGGAGTCCCTAAGAGGGTTTTCCATGAAGACAGACAGTAACAGCAGAGCAAGCCAACAAGCCAATGAGAGAACAAGTAACTCAGGGCATGTGGCTGGGAAATAGCTAGGTCTCATAGAAGGTTAGGAATATCTGCTTAGTTATTTTGCTTAAAGCTTGTTGAATAAATTTACAAGTCTCTGATTCAATTATTTGGGTAGTATCCTGTTGTGGATGGGCCTGGTGCTCTTTGTATTTTGATGCTAATTCTGCACTCCCAATAATTACAGAGAATGTTGCAGACAATCCCAGGTGAGTTCTTGTGAACTAATCAATGAGTAAAGGACCCAATCACTGGCAAGTAAGAGGTATGTCTGGGTTGGGTGGAGGAAGAGAAGGAGGAGGAGAGAGTGAGAGGCTTTTAGAATGGGGATAGCATAAGGGCAAGATGTAGCTGCTAAAGTTTCCCAGTATCATTGGGGATCCGTCAGGATTTGCAACCAGAGGAATCAGAGTTAATGACTTACAAGATTGTGTGTTAGTTGTTGCACCCAGAGGTTGAGTTAGCATTGTTTCTGAGCTAAGTTTGTGTGGTGTTTTTCTTCTTGCTATGATTTGACTGAGTTCCAGAGAAAAAGGTACTGCAGCAAAGTGTGGGTTTGCCTGATGTGCACCACAAAAGGCCATGGGGTCTTTGAAGCATGGAGCTAGCATGGTAATGACCTGCCAGTGGGAACCTAGCTAGTGAGCTGGGTGGAGAGATGGTGGAGTTCTGATTCAGAGTCTCAATGAGATAAAAATTGGTTGGCCATTGCCTGCCTACATGGCTGGCCAGGCCGCTGGGGCAGAAAATGGTTAGCACGAGCACAGGAACATGCTGGTTCTTTTTTAAGTTTCATCCTATGCATATGCCTTCAATGGATGCTTTTTAAGAGATTGAAGCATATATTTATGTGTATTTTCATGTACATAATCACATATATTCATGAACACAGGTATAGCACAATTATTTCTTTTTATTTTTTGAAATAGAATCTCAATCTTGCTATGTAGTACAGACTGACCTCAAATTTACAATTTTCCCTTCTCTGCCAGCTAATTGCTGAGATTATGGGTATGCATGCACTGCCTCACCAACCTTATCATAATCAAGTGAATAAGTAAGAAATTCAATGGAACTGAGATTCTCCTAGAAAAAGGAGACCATGTTCTGAATCTACAATGATTCTTAGTTTCTTAAGATGTCAAAGAAGCAGACCAGTGGACCATTTCAGATAGTGTTTCCTAAGGACCAGTAACAACAAGATCTTAGAATAAGAAACAATAGAAAACTACAGGTTAAAACTCTTATTCATTTTTATGTGGTAATAGTGATACAAAATCACAACTTTCAATTCAAACATAGTATTTTCTTTGTTACAAAATACATGTAATTACCATAATCTAGAAACAGATTACCTAAACACCATGCTCCAATGACAACAAATTTATGAAGCTTTTATTGTAAAAGCACAAAGAAAATCATAAATAAGGACACTTATTTATGAGTCTAATGCATGGGTAACATTAGATAACTGGGTAGTTACATAGTGGGAGTCTGTCCTCAGAGACTGCCTGATGACATTCTTGGCCTGCTGTTGGAGGAAGCAACGGAGTCAGTTAATCAGTTTTGTAGAACGTTTAATGTAGGCGTGACTCCTCTGCCCAGTAGGAGGAAAGTGTACCTAGAGCAGACGCCAGAGGAGCTGAAGATACCAGGAGAACATGGCTCACAGAATCATAGAATCTAAGTAGGGTTCAGAGGACCTCACAGAAAAAAGCAGCAATCATGGAGGCTCCTTGGGTCTGTGCTGTAGACCCTCTGTATTTATGTTGTGCTTGTTTAGCTTGGGCTTTTGGAATGACTTCTAACAACGGAGAGTACAGACATCTCTGACCTTTTGCAAAAATATTTTTTAAAAAATTTGGAAATATTGACAAGCATACAACATTCAACAGACTAAGATCACTTTGTTGAGTTAAAATCCTAAGATTTCTGAAGGATGGATAATTACAACAAAATCATTTTATATTGTATAACAATAACAGCATTAGCATGCTATATGGGAGAATTTTCTGGGAAATGATAATAGTCAAGTTATGAAGTACTAGACTGCAACTTTATATTGAACAGTTAATACAGACATTGTATTGTCTGGTTTTGTGTGTCAACTTGACACAAGCTGGAGTTATCACAGAGAAAGTTGCATCCCTTGAGGAAATGCCTCCATGAGATCCAGCTATAAGGCATTTTCTCAATTAGTGATAAAGGGTGGAATGGCCCATTGTGGATGGTGCCATCCCAGGGTTCTATATGAAAGCAAACTGAGCAAGCCAGGGGAAGCAAGCCAGTGAGTAACATCCCTCTGCATCAGCTCCTGCTTCCTGACCAGCTTGAGTCCCACTCCTGACTTCCTTTGTGATGAATAGCAATGTGGAAAATGTAAGCTGAATAAACCCTTTCCTCATCAACTTGTTTCTTGATCATGATGGTTTGTGCAGAAATAGAAAACCTGACTAAGACAGACCTCATGGAGGAGTTAATATACAGTAAAATCTAGAGCTATCCATGGAAGAGCGTTCCTAAGGCAGGAGCTTTTCTATCTTGCTCAACGAACAAGTACAGGTCAGTTTAGACTACCTAGTATGACAGAGATCACTAGGGACTGGGTCAAGGCGTCTTGCAAGCCTTTGTTGTGATTTTGACTCTTGAGAGGAAGAGTCAGCAAAGAATTTAGAGAGAAGGAGATACACAGTCTGACTTTAATGTCAGAGGGCTCACTATGTATTACATTAAGAATAAAAACAACAAGAAACAAGATTGGAATTCAGACAGACACATATTGTAGTATTCAAAAGAAGCATAATGAAACCTTGAACAAATGTGAACAGAGTTTATATTCATCAGTCTGATTCAGAGAAATAGAGCAAAATAGAGAAATAGAGATCAATTTACTGTAGAATTTGGCATCTGTGTATGATCATGGATGCTGAGTAGTCCAAGATCTTCAATCAGCATCATACTGAAGACCAAGAGGAGCTGATGGTTAGTAACTAAAGACTTGTAATGTGCTGGGATCAGAAAGATCATGAGATTTCTAAGATTCATGTGATCTCTTCTTAAGGTTATAAATGCATGAAATCATTGCTTCGAATGGGACATTCAGTCTTGGAACCCAGCAGTTTAGTGATAGAGTGGCTGAGATAAGGCTTTTACTAGAATCACCCACAATAGGGTGAGTTTTTCAATGATGAGGTTGTTTTTTAGTCACTGGTACTGTAAGCAACCATCATAAAATTGTTGGTTCATGAAGATAAATATTAGAGAAATCATTTCTTTGGTTACTTCTCAGTATGCTCTGTGTGTTGGTTTGAACCAGAATAGTGCCTATAGGCTCTCATATTTGAAGATTTTGTCACCAGTTGGGGAAACTGCTTGGGAAGAATTGGAAAGTGTGACCTTGTTAGAGGAGGTATGTTATCAGTGCACACTTTGGGATTTCAAAAGGTTCATCCCATTCTCAGTATGCACCTTTGATTGTAGGTTAAAATGTGAGCTCTAATCTGTTCCTTTGTTCCTCCATCATGGACTTTAACCATTGAATTCACAAGGTAAAATCACATGCCTTCTTTAATAAGGTGTCTTGGTCATAGTATTTTATCATATCAAAATAAAAGTAACTATTTCAACCCTTTATGTGTTGAATACATCTTCCAGGAAAAATCACACAATCATCAAAGAGATCACAAAATGTCCTCCTTCTTGAGAAATATTGATATATCTAAGCAATATGAAGCCAAATCAAGACAATTCTTAAAAGTAAACACTTAGTGTTCTGAATGCTTTGTTAATAAGATTTCCTGACAAGGATTACCTAGAAAATTAGCCATTAAGAGAAGCTGAGAAGAAAAAAATAACATAAGTATTCTTATTTCCATTTGCTTATTTTAAAAAAGATAAAACAAAAACGGTCAAAATGTGTCCAAGTTTTCCTAAGGATCTGCATCTTCTAAAAACGTGGGTATTTCAACTCCAGCCTGGCTTCTGACATGGAATTGCACTACACTGTGAGGAAGAGACACTGAAGAATCCACATTCCCCTCAAGAATAAATTTTTATTTTGCAAATAACTTTTCTATTCATGAAAACATTCAACTATTTCTCATTTGCTTGATTTTACTTCTAAATTGTATGAATTGGCTTTTTATTTAGTTTTCAACATATCACTTGAGTGCTTACCAAGGACAAAATAAATATTTATATTTTGAGCCAAACCTACACTGATAATATAATTATAAGAAAAAAATAAGCCATCAAAAAGGCTCTGTCAGAAGACTTAAGCGAAAAGCTTCTTATTTATGTTTGATTTTTGATATGTAAATTATCCTGTACTTATCATCCATAAGCATATTGTTTACATGTCAATTAAGTTTACAATGCCTGCAAAACCCCTAATTATATCACTATTGAGTGCTAGAAAATTGCAACTAGTCATGCTTCAAATAGTCTTCCACAGATGTCAAAGTAAATTACAGGTGAAGAAAAACAAACAACTTGTGAAGTACCACAGGAATACATTAAAACTATGCAACATATACAGTCCTCATTTATTTCCCTCATTTTTAAAGGATATGCATTTCATAGAAGATAATTTCTCTCCTTTATTTTTATTGGCAAATTTATTCTTGGGTATTAAAGACACACCCCTATGGCTCCCTGTTCATGAGCTGAAACCAAGAAGAAAAGAATAAAACATAGATAGAGGTCATGTCATCTCATCTTATGTGCTGTGATACATCCTATTGATTGATGGAGAAAGCTTCAGTATGTATCATCCATGAGAAACTTACATTCATAAAACCTGAGTTCCTTAATGGAGCAACAGGTCCCCTTTAAAAGTGAGATAGTCTTTGTACCTAGAAAGACTTCACAACTGTTGTGTCAACCTCCATTTAATTTCCTTTAATAAAATTAAACGCACTCACACCTTGAAAGCTTTTGTTTAGTTTCTAAAAGAGAAAACTGTCAAATTTATTTTATTGTTTTTGATGCCAATTCCAATTTACCAAGTCAGTCTGAGTAACCAGGGCTGGAATTCATCTCTAGGAAACAAAACCATGAAGCTCTCAGCTCAAGCCAGGTCTGGGCAGGTGTTTATTACTCTATTGAACATTCAACCCAGGTCTAAAACTGCCACAGTCTATTAAAGTTAAGAGAACCAGCTTCTTTTACAGACTATATTTTGTCTGAAATTGGAAGAAATTCCTTTTCTTCAACACAAGAACATCTGATTGAGCTTCACTTACACTTGAACATAGCACCAACTTGTTATATATGTTCAGAATGATATAGTTCCTTTGGAAAACAAAACCCCCAAAATTATTGTCACTGACCTAGACAATATGCCTCCCATGCTTTACTATAATACTGCGGTTTTTTTCTTACATTTAAGTTCCAAAATACTAGTTTTAGTAGGGCACATACATTATAACCACAGCACCTGACTATACAGAAGCAGATATACTAGGAATGTCATGTGGATCATCGATGATGAGAAAAATATTCAGGGAGCCAACTGTTTTCACTCCCACATGACAGAATCTTCTGAAATCAGCTACTCACATTGGAAGCAAACATACAACTGCAATCTCATAATTTAAAAGATTTATACTTTGAGAGTTTCATACAGTATATTTTATTATATTTTTCCCCATTTCCAACTCCTACTAGATTCTACACCCCATCGTATTACCCACCAAAATTAATGTTTGTTTCTTCTCGCTTGAGTTTACTTGCAGATCTTGAGAATTATGTTACAGTTGTGATGAGTTCATATTTATATTTTTTGTATCTCCTCACTCTTCCAGTATGGTAAAGTGCATATCTGTTTTTCTGAACATAATTGCTTATTTATTTATTTATTTATTTATTTATTTTTAAAGATTTATTTATCTTCAGACAGCTACCAGAAGAAGGTGTTACATCTCCTTATGAATGGTTGTGAGCCACCATGTGGTTGCTGGGATTTAAACTCAGGACCTTTGGAAGAGCAGTCAGTGCTCTTAACCGCTGAGCCCTGCTTTTTTATTTTTAATTAATTAATTAATTTTTTTCTCCATATTCCTTTCCCCAAACTTCCATCTACCCTTTGACTGCTCGACATTCCACACCTCCTCCCCACATCCCCTGTCTCCATGTCGATGCCTCCACCCCCACCCGACCTGACTTCTAAATTCCCTGGGGCCTCCAGTCTCTTGAGGGTTAGATGCATCATCTCTGAATGAACACAGACACCAAAGTCCTCTACTGTATGTGTGTTGGGGGCCTCATATCAGCTGGTGTATGCTGTCTTTTTGGTGGTGAAGTGCTTGAGAGATCTCAGGGGTCCAGATTAATTGAGACTGCTGCTTCTCCTGCAGGATCACCTTTCTCCTCAGCTTCTTTCTGCTTTCCCTGATTCAACAACAGGGGTCAGTTGCTTCTGTCCCGTGGTTGGGTGCAAATATCTGCATCTGACTCTTTCAGCTGCTTGTTGGCTCTTTCGGAGGACAGTCATGCTAGATCTCTTTTTATGAGCGCTCCATAGCTTCAGTAATAGTATCAGGCCTTGGGACCTCCCCTTGAGATGGATTCTACTTTGGGCCTGTCCATAGACTTCCTTTTCCTCAGGATCCTCTCCATTTCCATCCCTGTCATTCTTTCAGACAGTAACAATATGGGTCAGAGATGTGGCTATGGGATGGCAACTCCATCCCTAACATGATACACTATCTTCCTCCTGGAGGTGGACTCTATAAGTTCCCTCTTCCTACTGTCCTGTATTTCATCTAAGGTCCCTTTGATTCCTGAGAGTCTCTTACCTCCCAGGTCTCTGGTGCATTCTGGAGCCCCCCAGCCTCAACCTCCTATTTCCTGAGGTTGCCTGTTTCCATCGTTTTTGCTGGCCCTCAGGGCTTCAGCCCTTTTCCTTCACTCAATTCCAGATCAGGTTTCCCACCCCCACAACCCAACCCACCTAGTCCACGTTCTCTCCCAGGTCCCTCCCTCCCTCTCCACTTGTGATTGCTTTCTTCTCTTCCCCAAGTGGGACTGAGGCCTCCTCACTTGGGCACTTCAGCTTGTTGACCCTTTTGAGTTCTGTGGACTGTATCTTGAGTATTCTGTACTTTTTATTTTTCTCTTTTCTTTTCTTTTATCACTAAGGACCTCTAATGACAAAAACAAAAACAAAAACAAAACAAACAAACAAACAAACAAAAAAACCTGTTGGGGTACTGTATTTCAAAGCTCAAGGAAAAGGCCTTTTGTGGGCCCCAGTATAAATATTAAAAGCCACCAAGGCCTGCTTCTTTAGTGCAAGCAACTCATAATGTGAGTTCTACAAATATTTTTAGTATTTACTATTTTTATTATGTATTTACTATACCTTTTCTTTTTCCATCTATATTACTCTATATCACAAAAATATTAACACAAAAAAGAACATTTACCCACCCTTCTATAAATTTTATAACCCAATTTCCTTATATAATTTCAATAGAAACTAAAGCTAAATCAAATCTAAATAAACACCCTAATTCCCAAATTCAAAAAAGTCACATGCCAATACATAGACTGGCAGCATTATATCTCAATTATGTATTTTCTTGTTTGCCTAACAAATATCCCTAATCCTTAACAATACTCAATTCTTATCAAGGCTAAACACCAACACCTTTTGTTGTCTAATTGCTCTGGCTAGAACTTCAATTACTATATTGAATAGATAGAGACAGAGTGGGCAGCATTTAGTCCCTGATTTTAGTGGGATTGCTTCAAGTTTCTCTCCATTTAGTTTGATATTGGCTAATGATTTGCTGTATATTGCTTTTACTGTGTTTAGGTATGGGCCTTGAATTCCTGATCTTTCCAAAGCTTTTATTGTGAAGGGGTGTTGAACTTTCTCAAATGCTTTCTCAACATCTAATGATATCATGTGGTATTTTTCTTTGAGTTTGTTTATACAGTGGATTACATTGGTGTATTGCCTTATATTGAACCATCCCTGAATCCCTGGGATGAAGACTACTTGATCATGATGGATAATTATTTTAATGTGTTCTTGGATTCGGTATGTGAGAATTTTATTAAGTATTTTTGCTTTGATATTCATAAGTAAAATTGGTCTGTAGTTCTTTTTTTTTTTTTTTTTTTTTTTTTTTTTTTTTTTTTTTTTTTTTTTTTTTTTTTTTTTTTTTTTTTTTTTTTTTTTTTTTTTTTTTTTTTTTTTTTTTTTTTTTTTTTTTTTTTTTTTTTTTTTTTTTTGGCTTAGTGGTTTAGGTATGAGCGTAATTGTGGCTTTATAGAATGAATTGTGTCTCTGTGTCTCTGTTTAGTTTCTGTTTCCATGATCTCTCCATTGATGAGAGTGCGGTATTGAAGTCTACCACTATTATTTTGTGAGGTGCAATGTGTGCTTTGAGCTTTAGAAATTTTTCTTTTATAAATGTGGGTGCCTGTGCATTTGGAGCATAGATGTTTAGAATTGAGAGTTCAACTTGGTAGATTTTTCTTTTGATGAGTATAAAGTATCCTTCCTTTTCTTATTTGATAACTTTTGGTTGGAAGTTGATTTTATTCTATATTAGAATGGCTACTCTAGCTTGTTACTTAGGACCATTTTCTTTTTTTTTTTTTTTAAAGATTTATTTTATTTATTATATGTAAGTACACTGTAGCTGTTCTTCAGACACTCCAGAAGAGGGCGCCAGATCTCGTTACGGATGGTTGTGAGCCACCATGTGGATGCTGGGATTTGAACTTATCACCTTCGGAAGAGCAGTCGGGTGCTCTTACCAGCTGAGCCATCTCACCAACCCCGGGACCATTTTCTTGAAAAAATTTTTTTCCAGCCTTTTATTCTGAAGTAGTGTCTGTCTTTGTCAGGGGTATATTTCCTGTATGCAGCTAAATGCTGGATCGTTTTTATATATCCAATTTGTTAGTCTATGTCTTTTTATTGGGGAATTAAGTTCATTGATGTTAAGAAATATTAAGGAAAATTATTTGTGGCTTCCTATTATTTTTCTTGTTAGAGGTGGAATTATGTTTGTGTGGGTACCTTCTTTTGGGCTTGTTTAAAGATTACTTTTTTGCTTTTTCTAAAGTGCAGTTTCCTTCCTTGTACTGGAGTTTTCCCTTTATTATCCTTTGTAGGGCTGGATTTGTGTAAAGATATTGTGTAGATTTGTTTATATCATGGAATAACTTGATTTCTCCATCTATGTTAATTGAAAGTTTTGCTGGGTATAGTAGCCTGGGCTAACATTTGTATTCTCTTAGGGTCTGTATAACATCTTCCAAGGATCTTCTAGCTTTCAAAGTCTCTGGTGAGAAGTCTGGTGTAATTCTGATATGTCTGCCTTTATTGATGTTTTTCTCTTACTGCTTTTAATATTCTTTCTTGGTTTATTGCGATTTGTATTTTGATTATTATGTGATGGGAGCAATTTCTTTTCTGGCCCATTCTATTTGGAGTTCTGTAGGCTTCTTGCATGTTTATGGGAATCTCTTTCTTAGGTTTAGGGACGTTTTCTTCTATAATTTTGTTGAAGTTATTTACTGGCCCTTTAAGTTGGGAATCTTCACTCTCTTCTACACCTATTATCCTTAGATTTAGTCTTTTCATTGTGTCCTAGATTTCCTGGATGTTTTGGGTTAGGATCTTTTTGCATTTTGCATTTTCTTTGATTTTTGTGTCGATGTTTCTATTGTATCTTCTGTACCTGAGATTCTCTCTTCTATCTCTTGTATTCTGTTGCTGATGCTTGCATCTGTGACTCCTGATCTCTTTCCTAGGTTTTCTTTCTCTAGGACTGTCTTCCCTTGTGATTTCTTTATTGTTTCTATTTCCATTTTTAGATCCTGGATGGTTTTGTTCAATTCTATCGCCTGTTTAGTTGTGTTTTCCTGTAATTCTTTAAGGGCGTCTAGTTATTTACCTGTTTCTCCTGTACTTCTTTAAGGAGTTATTTATGTCCTTCTTAAAGTCCTCTATCATCCTCATGAGATGTGATTTTAAATGTAAATCTTGCTTTTCTGATGTGTTGGGGTATCCAGGACTTGCTATAGTGGGAAAACTGGATTCTGATGATACCAATTATCCTTGATTTCTGTTGATAAGATTCTTATGCTTACCTCCTGCTGCCTGGTTATCTCTGGTGTTATTTGGTCTTGCTGTTTCTGACTGGAGCCTGTTCCTCCTGTGATCCTGTGACTTTAGGTGAGTCAGCACTCCTGGGAGACCAGTTCTTTCTGGGCTAGATTTGGGTATGGAGAGCTGTGTCACAGGGTTAACTCTGGGGTGCAAATGGAGACTGGAAGAATCCTGTTTTTAGTTGCTCTGAGGTTCATGATCCCTATGGTCTCCTGGTTGGTCCCTCTTTGGCCAGTTATTGGAGCAAGAGTGCTGATTTCATCTGGGAACTTAGAAGTGACAGCACTCCTGGGAGAGCAGCTCTCACCAGACAGGCTGGAGATTATTCTTATGATATTTTGATGAAGAATATTGTTGCTTTTTGCTCTAGTCTAAAGAGTCTGCTGGAGGCTAGGGTAAAGAGATTTATATTAATTCCATTGACAAAGTCTTGAAAAAAGTCCAGCATTGATTTTGTTCTCTGCTTTACTCTCTTGAAGAGCATTTTGATCAAGCATAGTAAGGTTAGAGAGGAAAACTACAAAATGTATTGTTTAAGTATTAAAGGGCATAATGAAATGGAATGGAGCTAAATTCTGGGTTCAAATAGATAAACAGACTAAGAGAGTAGTGAACTTGGGGCAAGATCCCATCCAGCTAAGCTTATTGTTTATGTATTTACAGTTGAAAAAGGCCATACCTATTTTAACAAGGTTACTAATAGCACCACTCCCCGAGTCAAGTCTACACAAACCACCACAAATATATATCTAGCTATCTGTCAGACTTTTAATCAATATATGATGCTATGGAAGTTTCATTGAGAATGGTACCTTTAGGCTCATTTGTTTGAAAGCGTGGTTCCAGTTAGTGGAATTGTTTGGCACTGATTCAGATATTTGTCCTTGGTGAAGAAGTTCTGTCACTGAGGCTAGATTTTGAGATTTCAAAAGCCAACAACAGGTTCAGTCTCTCTTTTTCTGCCTGCAACTTGCAGATCAGATGTAAGCTGTCAGCTACTACTCCAGCACCATGCCTGATTGTCTACCAACATATTCCCACCATGATGATCGTGGACTAAACCTCTGAAATTGTAAGCAAGTTCCCAATGAAATACATTGGTATAAGTTTATTTATAAATGGCTGTGGTCATAATGTTTCATTATGGCAATAGAACAGCAATTATAACACATAAAGTTTCTACTTTTCAACTCTAAGAAGCTATTTAAAGAGTTTTTTTTTAAAAAAAAAAACTTGGTATGAATTCTTGAGAACATTTAATTTTTATCTTGAAATAGAATATTTCCATATTCATTAGTGTTCGTATAGTAATATTAATTGAGTTAGGAAAAGCTTATTTAAATTTTATCCATTTTGTTTTAAACAACTTGCAAATAAGATTTAAGATGTATACATCTTAGTGAACTTCTCTCCATTTAGAACAGCAATTGGAAATGGAAGCAGTGTAACTTTACCTTAGATTTTACACTTAAACAATGAAAAAATTATATATTCTGGGCATTTCAGGAAAATCTTGAATATACTCATGTGTATAAATAGGTAGAAGAGTTCCTTAGGTCAAAGAAAAAAACTTAAAAATCAATCATTCAGAAACTTGCAAAACAAAACTTATCTAGAAGAGGAACTCCAAGAAGAAATAATGGGGAGTGAAGGTAGGAGAAATCCTTGTGATACTTTAATGAAGTGTTGTTATAAAACCCATCACCTGCCATAGTGAGTAGCTAACAATTTGTAACTGCTCTTGCTCTCAGTAGCACCTGTGCCTTATTCTATCCTTAGATACCTGGTCATTTCAAGACCCCACAACATTAAGGAAGTTCATGGAGAAGTTTATAAAAGAAATGTAGATATCACAGTGATCCTACTTCCTCTATTGTTTTCTCTCATTCTATGCAATAAAGTTGCAAGGCTTCAAAAAGTAAGTAACTAATATCAAATGAAGATTTCCAAATTGGATAAAATGTAAGTGAAGGTGGGTAAGGAGGTCAGAAGTGATGACACTGCAAAATGGACTGTTTTCTCTATTTCCTTAGTGTTTCTCTGCTTAGATACAAAATGATTCTCTTGTGTAAGATTCAGTTTAGAGATAAATAAATAGGTCAGGACAGACTGTGAGAAATAAGGAAAAAAATGAAGTGAAAGAAAAGTGACATGCACTTTGAGCAGAAATTTCCAAGCAGGATATACTCTTCCAAACATTAAAAAACAATAAATTTAATTCAGATTATGTTTATAAAAAAGATATGATTATCTTTAGAATATCAGTGACAATGGGACATGAAAATGAAACACTACAGTATATTAAAAAAGAAAGACCCCATCAATAATTGAGGATTGTCTTCTGTGTATAAATCTTATGTTTTCTTTAGTTAAGAATAAACTTTATATGACACTTCCCTTGAAACTCCCTTAAGTTTCTACTTAAAACAACTAGATGTATTTAAAAGTTAAAGAAACGTTCTTTATTAGAAATCAGTTGCCTTTGGATAGATCAGAAACTAAATGGTAATGAAACACTATCAAAGTAAATCTACATGATAAAACTTGTGTCTTCCTTTTCAGTCTGATAGAGAACAGGAGGAAACTTTACATAGTTACAAAGTATTACTAGTGAAGCCTGAATCAACCCACAACTAAAACCATGTATTTTCTGAGGCATGCCTTATAGCTGTTCTTTCCAGCTATATCATGTCAATACAAATTACTTCTAAATATCATTGAACATAATTTATAAAGAGTTACTCAATGTGCCTGATCCACTTTTACTGCTGCTAGGTAATAATAAAAAGGTAATTGTGAAAGCATTCAGGATTTTACCCAGTTCCATGGTTTTAAGTGTCCTATATAATCTTAGATCTCCCACATCTGTGTTTTTAACCTTCACATCTTCACTGAGATGTATTCACAAATGTAATTGAACAAAATTAAGCAAATTACCAACACTGAAACTCTTATATTGAGCTCTGTTAGATTTTTGCCAGTTCATGCTTCTGCATCACAAGGACTTGGAAAGGAACATAATGGTACACAGAGACACATGGTGCTGGTTTCACTTTAGGGATGAATAATATTATTTTTCCCACTGCTGTTTAATAATATAATAATAATATATATTATTTCCCTAAATACTAGAAATAGCATTGCAAGCAGAGCTTAAGCAGAGTCTCTTTGAGGAACTTGTCTGAGTTTCAACACTTTGCTCCCTTTATGGCCTTGTTTTGCCCTGGAGGCCATTCTTCCTAGGTTTTATCAGCTGTCTTGGTATCTCAGTTACCTGGCCACATCTGGACCAGGGATTATGCCTGAGAAAGGAACTTCAGACCACCTGGACCACAATAGACTTGTATTGTACAAACATTTGAGATAATTAACCAACAAAGAGAAAAGTCTTATTTTGGCTAACAATTTTAGAACTTCTGGTTAATGATCGATCGGTTGACTTGTTTGTTTTAGTTTACATCAGCACATCTCAGTAGGAGCATGATTCCGCAAACAGAGTAAACCAAGCTTTCTACAGTTGAACAACTTCCACCTACCTTGAAGAAATGTAGCAGAACAACAACAACAACAACAGCAAAATCTAACTGCACAGCAAAAAAAGTAGGAGAGGAAAATGAGATCCCACTATCCCACTATCCCCTTCAAAGAAGTGATCTACATGGGAGGTTATAAACAAACAAACAAACAAACAAACAAACAAACACTCTAATCCACCAAACTACAAAATGCAATATAAATATCCAGAAATCATCTCAACATGGATAATAGGAGGAACATAATATGTATAAGCAACATATCTATGGTACCTATTAGCATATGAAAGCTCATGGTAGCTGGGCTTCCTCATCATCATATATACCCATTACATGAAGACTGGGATAGCATGTTAGCCCCTCTCACCTCCTTCCCTACCCTAAACTCTCTTCATCTCATGGATTTCCCTCCCTAGCTACTTATTGTCCTTAGCTAATTCAGTTTCTCTCTCTCTCTCTCACTCTCTCTCTCTCTCTCTCTTTCTCTCTCTCTCTCTCTCTCTCTCTCGTGTGTCATATGTGGTTCTGCTTCTCTAGCTATGTTTTCTCTATTCCCCATGCCTGTTATTCTTCCTTCTCCCACAGTAGCACTGGCCTTGTCCAGTGTGCTGCCCATGTTCAGTCTACATTCTCTCTTTGCCATGGGCTTGTCTAGATGTCGCTGGATACTCTCTCATATCTGCAATAAAAACCTCTCCTATACCATGGAGCAAGTGGTCATGTCGTTAGGTTATACAGTATCATTCATTTTCCTTGTGTAATACAAGAACTGGGCTCGCAGAGGCTGCATATATTACGAAGACTAACTGAGGTGACAGCAGTAAGGAAAAGGCATTCTTCTGAATGGAGCAGAGTTGTCACTGCTTTGCTTATATCATTCTTCATCATTAAGGCTTGATATATTTACGTAGCTCTTTTCTAAAAATATTCAGTAGAGGAGACAGAGTTTAACCTTCTCATCATAGACCTGAATGGGTTAGTCAATTTCAAGCCTATCAATAGCATAACTACTCTGACAGCTAGTTCAAATAACTGAGATATTTTGTAAAATATTTTTATATCTTATTGCACAACTCTTAAGATTTTCAATTTCTCGTTTCTTGATTATATAAATGCCATGGTGGAGTAGGAGTGGCAGATCTTGTATGACTTGAATTCAAAGGGATTATGCAGTGAAATTTCCATAACTATTATCCAGGAACAATAATGAACTCTTGCTTTTGAAAATCTAAACTGTTTGAAGCATTTATTGGTTTTTGGGGTCAGAACAGGAAGAACACAAATCTGTCTAGAAAAGATCTAGAAGAGTTCTCAGCCCATACTTCTAAGCAAGAGTCAGTAGGTGAATAGAAGACAGTAATAGAAGAGAAATACCAGTGACAGGGGCTTGGCCATAGTTGTACCAAAAGCGTTGCTTGTAAGATTACACAATCCAAAACATTTTGTTTGGTTGAATAAATCTTTCATTAAATTTCTGACATGTGTGTGTGTGTGTGTGTGTATGTGTGTGTGTGTGTGTGTGTGTAAATCGTTATTTAGTAAGAATGCACTAATGAAAGCATAATTGAAATTATATATAGTTCCTCTCCTTTATAGCCCTTGTATTCAACATTGTTCTATATTTTTTATTTAACTGTCCTATAAAGATGAGTGCCTGATAACACTCAGTTAAAAACTGAGTGTTAAAAATATTCACTTAAGCAGTGTCCACATGATCATAGCTATTCAGTCAACATAAAATAATCGTTTCTTTTTATTTTTTTCAGAATAGTGACAACTTGTTAAAGATAGTGGCACAAAGTACTGCCCATATTTTATGTGTAAGGGATAAAAGACGTATATTTTTTAAAAATCTAAGCATCTGGAACCTTTCTTAAAGGAGATATGTAATAAAAACTACAGTCTGTCTTGAGAGGTTCCACTGAGCAGCTGACTGAAACAGATGCAGAGTCCCACAGCCAAACACTGAGTGCAGCTCTGGGACACTTAAAGGAAGAGTAGGGGGGAGGATTGAGGGCCCTAAAAGGGATAGGAACTTCACAGAAAGACCAACAGAGTCAACTAACCTGGACCCTTGTGGGCTCTCAGAGATTGAACCACCAACAAAGAGAATATATCAGCTGGACACACACACACACACACACACACACACACACACACACACATACCATTCACATGTATAACAGAAGTGCAGCTTGATCTTCATATGGGTCCCCTAACAACTGGAACAGAGGGTATCCATAAAGCAGTTGACTGTCTGTGCAATACATTCCCCTAACTGAGCTGCCTTGTCTGCCTTCAGTGGGAAAGCATTCACCTAGTCCTGCAAAGACTTGATGTGCCAGGTCCAGAGGCAGAAATAACCAAGGGGGCCTCCACCTTCTCAGAGAAGGGAATGGGGAATGAAGGAAGGGACTGTGTGAAGGGGGAACTAGAATATAGCAGTGATTGGGATGTAAATTGAATAAATAAACAAAACAAGCAAACAAACAAAAAGCCCTATTATATGTAAGTTCAGATCCCATTATCTCAGTCACAAGAGAAAAGTAAAAAGAGAAGGAGAAGTAAAAAGAGAAGAGAAGAGAAGAGAGGAGAGGAGAGGAGAGGAGAGGAGAGGAGAGGAGAGGAGAGGAGAGCAGAAGAGAAGAGAAGAGAAGAGAAGAGAAGAGAAGAGAAGAGAAGAGAAGAGAAGAGAAGAGAAGAGAAGAGAAGAGAACAGAAGAGAAAAAAGAGAAGAAAAAAGAAAAAAGAAAAGAAAAATATTTTCTGGTTAGCATGGTGAAAGATGCACCCATTTTACCTGCTCAGAAGGAAGATGACTCTTCCTTTTGTCCCATGTTGTATCTTATGCCTGGTTATCATATTAACTGAGAAGGAACTCCAAGGCTTGTGTTCAAGTAGTCCTTCTTTTGTTTAATAATGACTCCCAATCACAAGAATTGTGATACAAAAGAGGCATGATAGCATGAATTAGAAATACAAATCAATACTGTGTATAAATACAGATAGGAAGAAAATTGCTGTGTATAGGATTTGGGACTGTATGCTTTCAGACATTCACTGGAGGAGTAAATATTTCTAACCACACACCCATCTGTGATTAAAATATCACTCCTGAAAAAAGACATTGCAATACAAGCTCATACATAATAATTATTTTATAGGAAATATCGGGAATGCTGTAGGAATTCAGAAAATAGAAAGAATTGAACATGAGAAAGGAAAGAAATTAGTTTACTGGAAGAATGTGCCATTTGCACATGAAGACAGATTATGTATTTGTGGACATGGGTTATATGAAAGGAGTTGTGGAAAGGAGACATTGCAATTGGAAACACAACCAAAGAAATGGGGACAGAAAATCTTGGAGTATATTTGTGAAGTGGAAAATAACTCACTTAGGAGAGCTACAAGGTCATATGTTATAAAAGATTCAGTAACAAATGCCAAGCAAAGTAGTTCAAGCGGAAGCCAGTAATAACTATTGCGCCCGTGAACAGGAAGCTTGTACACTTACAGGTCTGCATTAGCAAGATTAATCTGGCATTAATAGGTAGAATTGACTGGAATAGAAAAAGCTAAAGAGCAGTAAAAAGGTTATTATGATCAGTCATCAGAAAAGTATGTGAGAAGGAATCACTGTGATGTAACAGAAAAGACCATTCCAAGATATTAAGGAAGTCAAGCCAGTGGAATGTAGTGATTAATTGTAGGTGATTGTAAATGGATAGAGGACATAGAATGACATAAGATTTTAAGCTTGATAGATTAGAAAATTATATTATTACCAGAAATAAATTTTATGGGATCTATTGAACCTACTTTGAAATTCTATTTAGAACTTCACTTCATATACACAGAAGGCAGACCTAAAAAATGGGGCAAAAGTCAAAATGGTGGTGGCTTGTGATCCTGGTGTGTATGTGTGCATGACTGTGTGTGTGTGAGAGAGATGAGGTGGCTGTATGTATGTAAGTGCTGACATTGTACTTAAATGAGCTCATTAAATGAGAGTGAATATTGCCTATTATATAATAGCCCCAGAAAAGGTAAAAAAACAATCAGAGAAGATGGAGCAAACATACATAATCCAAGGTATGTTTTCTCATTTAAAAATATGGTATTGCAAGACCTTTAAGACTCTGATTTCAACTTTCAAATATATTTATCTTCTTCCTAAAAATAAGATAATTAATAAAATAATAGTGAGTGATAATGGTAGATTGTATGGCCCATTCCCTTTTCTCTTCATATGTTTGCTTTTACCTAAATCACTTCTTCAAATTATACTCACTCATCATTCAAAATTTGAAATGACATATAGGCCTAGAAAAACAGTATATCAAACATAATTCTAGGTATTGTAAATAAAATAAGTTGAAAATTTTTGTCCTCATGTATTTTATAATTTACTGGGAATTTATGCTAATAAAAACTGATCAAAATTTTAGCAAACAAAAAGCTGTGTCTAATATTATATTTATTACTATATTTCCATACTGCTAATATCACATATTCATATTTTACATCCTAAAGAGTGAGAATTACTTTTCACAAGGATGTCATGTGTTCTTTATAATTGAATTGATTATTATAGTTGTTTTCCAAAATGAAATACTGAAAATATGCTTGTCTATTTCTTGTTTTGTATTATAAAATTATCACCATTTTTTAAATTACAGTTGAATATTTTATGGAAAGTAAAATGAAATAATAGCGTTTGAGAAATATATGTAGCAGAAATTTAACTAAGTTGTACAAAAGGGATAATACAATTAGAAAATGTATCTTTTTTCAAATTCTAGTACAATGTAGACAACAATCAAGAATGGCTGCTAAAACTGTTAAGTTTTATAATGATAGCAACATTATAGCAGATGGATTAAATTGAGTTTTCTTATCAGTCTTAGTATTATAAAATGTGAGAAAATCAGACAGTACGTGTCTCTTGTTGTGGCAGAGGATGACATGACAAATAAAATAAACTAAAAGGAAGCCTCCATCCCTGAGTCGAATCAGGCTTTTAGATCCAGACACCATGCCCAGCAAATAAATCTAAATAAATATGTTAGTGAACTCACAAAAAATATCAGTCAGCCAGATGTACAACAATACACATAACAAATAGCCAATAGTATGGTAAGTTGGTATTTAAAGACAGAGGGTGGGGGAATGATAGAAACACATTTCAAATTAGAAGAAGATTAAGGTAGAAATCAATCAAAATGTGACATGTATAATTTGTTTTAAAATTCCTGTCACATATAAAGCGATATTTTTGTGAGAATAGGAATATATATACTGTTAGTTCATATAAAATTATTAGTAATTTGTTAGATTTGATCATTTTACCATCATCATATACTTAAAAATTCATAGGTTAAAGAAATATAATACTTTTGAAAGAAGTAGCATGATGTTTTAACATTTACTTAAAAGTCCACTAGCTAAAAAAAAAAAAATTCCATTAGCAAAAGACACAAAGTGGGGGTGAGAGACTGATGAGAGATCTTCAGAGTAGATAATTGTGAGATGTGGGATGTCTTTCTTGTACTGTATATTTAAAACTTTTTATAATAAAATGATTTCATGAGGGAAATTGTACTTGTACTTTATAACTCAAGTGTTATGCTAATTTTGTATTTTTTCATAGTGATCTTAGAAAATTCTCAAGTGCTATTCTTAGATAGGAACACAGTATCAAACACAGCTTCAGAAATGTGTACCTTTCATTCTTGTGATTGACAGCAGGAGAAAAGGAAGACAAAAATACCTCAAAATGAAAAAAGATTATGATGACTGGATTTGAAAGACACTGGAGAGATGAAATACCCTCCTCAGTATTGCCCTCATGACAGGCTATATAAAGATTTCTAAAAAGCCATCCCTTCCTTTTCCTTCTCAATTGTCACTAGCGCTAAATTTGCTTGACTACTTTTGCTGAAACTGGCAGTTGATTTGGTATAATATGGCCACCACAAATCATCTTCACCATGTGAGTACACTATTAGTCATCATGAGGTGACCTTTCTGAAGAAGAAAAACATTCCTGCATGTATCTCAGTAAATGTTGACAAAAGCCTGTGAGAACAAGAGTGTTGATAAGATTTATCACACCAAGGCACTAGGTAATAGAAATTTTCCTGCAAATTAACAACCATAGTTGAAATTATCTGTGCATTTCTGCAAATGCCAACACAGTGTAACATCTGTCCTAGAATATAAAACACAGGTCATTTGATGTGGTTAGTGTGCTTTTCATCCCTATAAATGTTACTTGCTCTTTAGTCTGCCATGGTTACGGTAGCTTTAGGCAGATACATGAGACCTACAGCTATCACACAGTTCAGATGGTGATATCTCTCTCACATCAGAGAATCTATTTGTCTCCATTAAATAGCTTCTGGACAAAAATACTAAATTCTCACAATCATTACAGTTTCTGTATATTAATTAAATCATATAATATTTGCATATACATACTAAAGAATAACCTTTGCATTTTAACACCCTATAGTATTTTAATATAGATTCAAGGATAGAATCACATTCACCTGGAAATATTATATAACTCTATCTAATCCCTATGAGTTTCTTTTAGCAAGTTATTTTATTACCCTTTGCAGAAGAGATGCCATGTGAACCTGGTTACTTTGCTATTTGTTCTTGCAATAATGGATAAAACATTCTAATACAATATCAGAAAAAATTAATTATCTTTATTTTGTGCATATATATATATATATATATATATATATATATATTCTTTTAGAAACAAAAGAAGGAAAATGTTATCTTCTTTCTATTTAACTTGCCAACATGTTTTCCCCCAAGGAAACAAACCAGAGTGATAACAAGATTGTGTCATGGAACCACACATTCTTGATCATCTTTTTTGGTCATGACTTTAGACTTAAAAATTTGACCTTAAAGACCACATTCAATCCACCATGAAAAACAGAATGAAGACAGATACATTAAGTGACTGTTAGATAGATTAAGATACATGATAGATGGTGAATTTTTCAAAGCTACAAAGAGCTTTTGAAAGAAATTAGCACATAGAGTATCATCCCAAATCATACATATGTAGTAAATTATTTTCAACAATATTATTGAAACTCCCACTATGCTTAGTATATGAAGTATGACTCAGATTACAAAGATTGTTTGGTTCTAGTTATAAAACATTCTCAATAGATAAAGATAGTAAGTGCAGAAAAAAAATTATCATCTGGTTTTAGAATAAGGGAGGAGAGGCTACTTTTGAAACAGTATAAAGAAAATTCTAAGTCCTGAACCACCAATATATAAGGAGTTCACTGTTACTATATGATTAAATGAATATATCAAAAGACCAGGAATTGAAACAGAATAGGATTGAGTTAGAGGAAGAAGAAAACAGAACCTGTTCATGAATTCATACAAAGCATTAGGCTTTGGTAGTAACGCCATTTTTAGACTTGACGCAGAATTCCATTTAAACCTAGTAATGGACCAAATAGGGAATCCTGCTAAGGGTAGTGTCATGCAAAGCATTGAATAGCATGCTAAAGAAGTAACCTGCTATGAGCTCATACCAGAAGCAGAAACACTTCACTTCGGTATCTTAATGACAGGTGTCTATACTCAAAACAAATAATTCCAGATCCCCTCGGTGCGTTGTGCATTAGACTTTCTGATTCTAATTAGGTAGAGTAGTAGCCGAGGAATGTTAATTTTCAATAGAATGTTTATCCCGATCTCTACATTAACCTTAATCTTTAAATGCCACAGCATGTTGGGGTCCACCGCCCTCAGTAAAGCCCCACATTCGCAGTCTGTGGTTCCCAGGGGACTGGTCCCGGGCTGAAACAAGACTACGGAGGGGAAAGAAAATGGCCGCCAAGACTACATTGCTGTTCAAGGCGACTCTTTTTTGTTTGTTTGTTTGTTTTGTTTTGTTTTGTTGTTTTTTTTTTTTTTTTCCGAGACAGGGTTTCTCTGTGTGGCCTTGGCTGTCCTGGAACTCACTTTGTAGACCAGGCTGGCCTCGAACTCAGAAATCCGCCTGCCTCTGCCTCCCAAGTGCTGGGATTAAAGGCATGCGCCTCCATGCCCGGCCTCAAGGTGACTCTTTAATGATCCTGAATCACTTGGGGGGAAAAGAGGGAAGGCCCAGTTCCCCCAGTCGGTTCTGCGCAGGTGTCTGGAATTTGGCAGGAAGCCTGAAGCATTGTGGGATGTCCTTCGGCCTGTGAGCTGGGCGGAGCCTGGGTCAGGGAGAAACACAAGAGCAGACCGCAGGATGCTGGGCTACTTCTAGCCTAATTAACAAAACAACGGATGCCTTACCACTGTGTGGCTTTCCAAGGCTGGTCTTGCATCAGCAATGCTGATGGGGGAAGGGACACTGGAACAGCATATGTGTCCATGGGGCACTTTAATGTTTTAACCATGCTCATGTATACAGCTAACCCCTATTTCTCTTTCTCTCTTTCTTTCTCCCTTTCTCTCTCTCTCTCTCTCTCTCTCTCTCTCTCTCTCTCTCTCTCTCTTTCTTTCTTTCTTTCTTTCTTTCTTTCTTTCTTTCTTTCTTTCTTTCTTTTCTTGAGACAGGGTTTTCTGTGTAGCTCTTGCAGTCCTGGAACTCACCAGACTGGCCTTGAACTAAAAAATCTGCCTACCTTTTTCTCCCAAGTTCTGGGATTAAAGGAGTGCACCACCACCACCCAGCTAACATCTATTTCTTAATGTGCCAAATGTGAGCACTTGAAGGCTGAAATAGGAGTGGGTAGTCATTATTCTACATTTACTATGTAACACTGGGACAGCTATTGTCATTACGATCTTAATGTAGCTACAATGTACCTGTAAATGAAAATGCCTGTCATCCTTGCTATGCAATGAATTTGATGTTCATGAGAAATCTTGTTTTGAAAGACTTAGAAATTGTAAGGAATTTCTCTCTTTCTGACTCTGGAAAGGCCACACCCCAAATCACTTATGAGAACCTGTCTTGATGCAAACTGAAAGAGGACTTTATTTATCAGCTAGCTGAGGACGAGCTCCTTTCACCCTGAGGGGCTGGGGAGCTCGACCCGGAGCAGCAACAGTAGGGGGGTTTTAAGGAAAAAGTGAGAAGTTGGGAGGAGTTGGGAGGAGTTAGGCTACAGCTCTTCTCTGGGCAGGGGGGTGGGGTAGCCTTGCTGAAGGAACAAAGAGAGGGAGTGAGCTGTCCTTGGAGTTATCTCTGGCTGCATTCTCAGAGACTGGGAAACAGGCCTTGGGGGAGCATTCAAAGGCTGTACATTTCAGGGGGAAACACTTTGGGGTCTCACAGTTTGACAACATCCTTTAAACTAATCCACCGCATGTTATACAAACACTTTAGGCTAAATTATTAAATCTCTAGGCAATGCAAATTTTTAAAATTTACTCTTCTCTCATTTATTACATCTCACCCAAAATTTCTTCTCCTTTTTCTCCCCTCGAGCTCCCCCTCCCACATATACTCCTCAGTTTCCTTCCAGAGATGGCAAGTCTTCCAAGGATAAGAAGTTGCAATAAGACTAGGCACCTTTCCTTATATTAAGGCTAGGTGACGCAACCCAGTAGTACAAAAAGGGTCAAAAGTAGTAATAGAGAAAGCAGGCAAAAGAGTCAGAGAGCTACTGTTCCCACTACAAGGGGTCTCATAAGAAGACCAAGTAACACAATCATAACATGTATACAGGGGGTCTCAGTGAAACTCATGCAAGATCCCTGATTGTTGGTTTGGTCTCTGTAAGCCCCTGTGAACCAAAGTTAGTTGATGCCGTGGGTTTTCTTATGGTCAAACAACTTAATTTAATGTAAATATGTTGTATAAAAAGTATAGCATTAGCATATTTATTAGAATTTTAGTTACACATTTATGTTCATGTGTTTATTTTTTCCTCCCCCTCAATAGAATTGACAATGAAGAAATAAAAAGAAAAGGAATTCCAAGGCTATTACATTTTGATGGAAGAAGGAAAAGAATCAAAAGGAAGCATGAGAGAAAAGATCTGGGGAAGACTCAGTGTATCACTCTGAAGTTCATGAGTAGGAAATGTGAAAAGCTAAAGATGTAAAAGATATGAAAGAGTTTAAAAGATGAATGTTTTACTTTGAGGTATTGCGGAGGCCCTTCGACTCCTTGTAGACTGAAGGAATATTAATTTTAACTCACTTTTACTTAGTCTCCTCCTTAGACCCTCCTGGATTTAGCACATTCCCAACTCATTTTCTCCTCTCCTGCTATGGAGATTAACAGTTCTTATGTAAACTTGCAAAACTCAGGACTTTGGAAGTGTTTTATTTAAACAAGAAAGATGACACTCTGAACAACAGGTGACTCTGATGAAGGTACAGTCTCAATCTCTTGGATAACAGGACAGTTGCTTGGCTTAAAGGCGATCATGCATCAGACTCTGCAGATTTTTGCTTCTTGATTGAAGCAATGCACTTTTATACTTAGAATCCCAGCAATAAAAATGGCTACAGGCTTCCAATTCCCTCTGCAGGATTATGGCCTGCATAAGAACTAGAAACAGCTGAGTCCTTTGAAGATTTTCCTGGGCATCCTGCCCTTCTTCTCAAGGCTTCTAAACAAAACCCAGTTCTGAATAGAATGTGAGAGAATCAGAGAAAAAAGTATCTTTCAAATCAAGTCCCAGTGTAGGTACTTTTCAATCACCATTTCCCAAAAGACACCAAATGTAGAGTTAATGTGAAAAAGCCTTGGTACTTGTCTTTATGCTCACACCTGATATTTGGTCATTATACACAAACATCTCCCTAGACCATATTTTCTTTCCTTAAACATTAAGTGTTAAATTTTTTCTTAAAGGTAGGAAGCTCCCATGACAGCAAAGCTAAAATGTAAAGTGAAAATCAGCATTTCTTTCATTGCAACCCATGGCCACCTGTTCTTTGCACAGAAGCTATCCTGACTGCTAATTTCACAGATTGCCTCAATACATAAACAGAAAAGCAGTGCACACATAATATTTTTCTATTCTCTCCACTCCAAATTATAGTATAGTATAAATACTCTCATGTCTCATTGTATTTACATCAATATTTTTCACTCCATAATTATTATTTTATGCTTGGTGGTGGCTTGAATAAACATGGCCACATAGCCCATATATTTGAATGTTTACTCATCTGGAAGTGGCACTATTTAGGAAGGATTAGGAGGTATGGCTCTTTTGGGGGAAGTGTCAACGGGGGGTGGGCTTTGAAGTTTCAAAAGCCATGCCAAGCCCAGCCTATTTCTCTCTCTTCATGTCTTTTTTTTTTTTTTTTTTTTTTTTGAGACAGGGATTCTCTGTATTGCCCTGGCTGTTCTGCCTCTGCATGCCAAGTGCTGGGATTAAAGGCATGCACCACTACTGCCCACCCACCAGCCTATTTCTCTTTTGGCCTATGAATCAGGAAGTAGTCCTTAACTACTTCTCATGTACCATGTTTTCCTGCCTTCATGCTCCCAGCCATGATGACTCTATGCTAAGTTCCTGAAACTGTAAGTAAGCTCACAGAACCTCAGACATGGCACCAGTTCCTGGGTTGACCAGCCATTGACCTAGTTGCACATTAAACCACTTTCTTTTTTTTTTTTTATGTTTTAGGTTTTTTTTTCTCTTTATTAGATATTTTCTTCATTTACATTTCTCATAATATCCAGAAATTTTCCCTTACCCTCCCACATCCCCGCCCTGCTCCCCTACCCACCCCCTCCTACATAATGGCCCTGGCGTTCCCCTGTACTGGGGCATATAGAGTCTGTATGACCAAGGGGCCTCTCCTCCCAATGATGGCCAACTAGGCCATCTTCTTCCATATATGCAGCTAGAGACATGAGCGCAGGGGGAACTAGTTAGTTCATGTTATTCTTCCACCTAGAGGGTTGAAGACCCCTTCCGCTCCTTGGGTACTTTC
>LR752333.1:22893-92876 GCA_902729485.2 Mus minutoides | reverse complement strand
ACAACAATTTAAGTCCTTGAAGCTCCTCACATACATGAAGATGGGAAGGACAGATGGCTCACATTCTGGACATTGACTGGTTATCCTCTCTACAAGGAACAAATGTTTCTCACAGAAGTGCAGTGTGCACACTTGACTTTCCTAAAGCACTGGAAATGGCTTCACCAAGCCTTCTCAGAAACCCAGTGCGTTCGGATCAGATAGATAGAGAGGAGCACACTGCGGTAAGAACTCAGCTAAGTATGTCGAACATTGACAGCTTATTAATAGCTTTGTGTCAAAATGGAGTATCTCGTGCGTGTGGCTCCTGAGGAAATCATCCTGAGGCTGATCCCACTCCGTATTTCCCACTGATGGCTGGAGGATGATGTGAAGTGCGCACTAATCAATCCACCGAAGACACAGCTCTGGGAGCCGTGGCTGACGCCTTCTAGATGACAATATTAAGAACTCAGGATGGTCTTGTGAAATCAAGGAAATAAGTTGAAATCAACGAAGCCAGCAGACACAGTCCTGGTGCACGTTTCCAATGACAGGATTCAGGAGCTTCCCACTAGAAAGCAAGACTCCCTGGCAAGCAGAACCCTAGATGCTCCGTTCCCATCTGTCCTCTTGTTCCTGCAAAGCCATGGGGACATCCAGACTTGGCTTAAGACCTGCCCTCCACACATAATTTAAAAGTCTGTGATACAGTTTCTCAGTTCTCCCCCTCAGGGTCCTGCAGCCACGGGGCTGAGATGACGGATCTGGGTTGACACAAATTATAGAGCTCACACTGACAAGTTTAGAGTATGCAGAGCCACATCAGAAACGGGGGGTGGGGGGTGGCGAATGCTTACAAGGGTGGGAAGTAAGAGTCCTCCTCTTCTTCTAGAGGGGCATAGTGTTTCTGCCCAAATCTGGTCGTCTTTACCGTCTAAACATTTTTCAAACCTCCACCATCACATCTAGTCTCTCTTGAATTCGTCATCACTTGCTGCCTAGACCAGGGTCTTAAGGATTCTTCGCTCTCAATTCTTTTGGCTCTATCCTGCATACCGCCATCTGTCTCTCAAAGCCTCCTTTCGCAGCCTTCAGGCCCAGTGGCCCCCACAGCTTGCCAATTTGACACACAAATGTCCTTAGTTGCTCTTCTAACAGAAGTGCCACCAGCTTCCTGTTGGGGACATTTCTATGTGTCCCACTGTCTAGGTCGGCACTTCTGAACCTATGGGTCATGACCTTTTGAGGGGTTGAGTGACCCTTTAACAGGGTCACCCAAGACCTTCAGAAAACACAGACATTTACACTATCATTCATAATAGTAGCAAGATTACAGTAATGAAATAGCAACAAAAATAATTTTATGACTGGGGGGGGGGGGTCACCACAACATGAGGAACTGTATTAAAGGGTTGCAGCATTAGGAAGGATGAGAACCACTGATTTACGTAATGCTACTAGAATCTGGGGGCCAGAGATGCTACACAAATCGGACACTAATCGGCCTTACCCAGTTTTCCCTTGATACTCCAGTTGACCAAAGCTCCTCACAGTTCAGGGTTAGTTCTTGAGCTTTCTGGCTTATTTCTCCCTTGAATCTGTGGCAGCCATTCTCTCCTATACCAACCATGCTTTTCCCTTGCCTTAATACCTTGTGGTAATGAAGTCTAACACCTGGAATGGCTCTCATCATTTTACTAACTCCTTTTGTCAGCTGCAGCCCCAATGTCCTCTACCAGGAAGAGCTTGCCCACAGCCCAGCGTACACACTCCTCTCTAAAACAGCAGCAGCCCTTGCTAGTGATGCTAACGCCCTGTGTTCATCACACAGCTGTTTAAGTGATGGTTTTTACTCTCTGATTCAGGGTCACTCGGGGTAGAAAGTAAACTGGATCTTATGTGCAAATAAGCATTTTGGCGAGGTAAAGGAGCCAAGGTCCGTATAGCAATACACCTGATTGTCCAAGTTTACCCAGCTTCATTTCCCATTGCCAAACATGGAATCAGCGTGAGCACCTGTGAGTGGGTAGAAGATAAAGAAAATACGGGAGGAATACTACGACAGAGTGTCTTTTACCATCAAGAACCAAACTGTGTTGTTTACAGGACAATGAATTGAATGAAAAAAATCATAGTGCCAAGCAAAACAAGCTGGACTCAGCTAACCAAATGTCCAATGTTTATTCCCTCACCAAGAATCAAGGTTAAAAGAAAAATAAAAACATGAAAATGGCAGGACTATTTGTGAAAAGGAAAAGAACCAGGAAGACTAGATAGAGAGGGCTTGGGGCTAAGGGCAGAGGTTAAACAATAAAAATGCATTATGTCCTCACAGAAGAAAATTAGAAGAGAACGCATTAGTCTGTACAAGATAAGAGATTTGGAGGAGGTATAGGTGGATGGCTGGGTGAGATAAAGGACTTCTCAGACACCCATGTTAGGAACAAATACAAGCATTATTTCACACCTCCAGGAGCAATTGCTGGGGGTGGGGCAGAGTCTCAGGTGATTCTGTGCTGTGTGTCTGTCACTTTTCGTACTTAATCTTCAGTCCCTAAATGTCTCTTCAAAGGGTGGCAGACAGCAGCCTGCCTGAGTTTCCACTCACCCATCTTGAGGACTGGGCGGCAGGAGGAGCAATCGGACAGGCATTTCTGTTTCTTCTCTCTGTGTCCAGTCTGCTCAAGAGCTCAGCCGTTTTGCTACCAGGAAAACAAATAGGTGTTAGTGCTCAAAAAAGTAGAAATAGTGCTGTTTATTGTGCCTTAGGATACCAGCCTGGACTTCCATGGCGTGAGGACTAAAAATAATCTAGGGAGAACAAAAGGTTAAAGGTGGTGGTGTAGTAGAAAATCAAAACTAAGTGGTTTTTCAGGACTGTATCTTGAAGAGCGTGTCTTTTAAAAATATAAACTTGGCCTTGAGAAATGTGAGCCAGTTAGTTCATATTTTGCACTTTGTCTTATCGACAGAGACAAATCCTCCTTACGACTCCTCGGGATGCTGCTTAATTTCCTCTGCGCATATCTCAGGTTTGACATCAGACTTCTCCCTTATAGACCTGAGGAACACTAATCCCTGACAACATCTCACTTCCTTTCAGATTTACATTAAGCCCTGAGCCCTCCACAAGTCTTCCCTTAGTCATCTCATCTCCCACATAGCTCTGACTGCTCAGACGACATGCAGAGCCCATGGGCCAGCAGTTCTCTCTCATTTATGGACCTGGAGCCCTTCATAATTCAGAAACAGAAATACAGCCCACAACACACACATACACACACACACATACACACACATATACACATACACACATGCACACATGCACACACAAACATACACACATACACACATATACATACACAGACACATACATACACACATATACAGACATACAGACACACATATGCATATACAGACACACATACACACACAAATGCACACGCATACATATACACACACATACATATACACACACATACACATATACATACATGCATACACACATACACACATGCACACACAAACATACACACAGACACACGCATACAGACACACATACACACATATGCATATACAGACACACATACACACACAAATGCACACACACACACATACATATACACACACATACACATACACACACATACACACATACACACACACACACACACACACACACACACACACACACATCTTTGCATTTGATTTGAGGAAAGGGATGGACCTTCTCAGAGATTAAAAAGCGCTGCTTGGCCTGAGGAAATACTGGCTCAGTCAACAAAGTGCTTGCTATACAAGCATGACACCTTGAGGTCTGAACCGACGACCCACATAAAAAGTTGGGCATAGCAACACACTCCAAGAGTCCCAGAGCTGGCAGTACAGAAACAGGAAACTCCCTGGGGCTTGCTGACCAGCCAGTCTACAAGATCAGAGAGTTCCAGCTTCATTAAGACATTCCAGCTCAAAACATATGACACTAGCTGGGCTCAATGGCCCACACTCCTGATCCCAGCACCTGGAGGTGAAGATAGGAGGATCTCTGTGAGCTGGAGGTCTGCCTGGTCTACACAGCAAGTTCCAGGCTACCTAGGGCTACACAGTGAGACCTTGTATTATTAAATTAATTAAGGTAAAGACGCAGTAGAATAAAATGCCCAAAGTGACCTCTGACCTCCACATGCATGTATACAGGCCAATACACACACATGTTAACATACAACGGTGTATAGCACATCCCCAAATATACATAGTACTATTGACTCAGGCACATATGTCTAGTATTTCCCTTTAGCTTTTAGCCTTGACATGTACTAGACAGGTAACAGGGCCTTTGGTTTTCCCTTAATCCAAATCACCACTCGCCCGCGTCAAGCACAGAGCACTGGAGCCACTTCCTACTCCTTACTTCAAGTTCTGCTTCATCCCGCCAACCTTGATTAGCTCCGTTTCCCGTTTCCCTTCGTAACATCTGGAACTTCTACTTCTTCGTCCACATTTATAGATGCCTGACTCATATTGCCCCAGGCTCCTGTGGTCTGCTCCCATCTTCCTTCTGCTCTTCCACCTATTATAACTTCAGGTCTAATGCTAAGATTAGAATATCCAGAACACAGGACATGGGCATCAAAGGAAACACGGGGGTCTGAAAAGAGCCAGCGGCATCCAGTTATGCGTGCAGGGGAAGACAATTCAAGGAATTTGAAATGGAACAAAGATGCCAACACAACATCGTGGTGAAGTTTCTTGGCTAGAAGAGAGCATCTAATCAAAGTTAGATGCTTGAGCTAAGAAAGGAATGCACTTTGTTAAAAGTGAAGCAAAGTTCACAACCCCAAGAAGCCTGGGACCTCAGCGATCACACAGCACACAACTTGTCCACTAGCCTACTAGGATTACTTACCTTGCCCAGAACAGACAGAGACTAATGACGTCACACAATCTGATGTTTTTTAAATAAATAAAGTAAAATAGGAGACAGTCCTACACCATAGGTATACTGCACTTAACATTCTTCCTGGTGGATATTTATTTTGGTTTTGTTTGGTTTTTGTTTGTTTGTTTGTTTTGTTGTTGTTTATTTGTTTGTTTCGAGACAGGGTTTCTCTGTGTAGCCCTGGCTGTCCTGGAACTCATTCTGTAGACCAGGCTGGCCTCAAACTCAGAAATCCACCTGCCTCTGCCTCTGCTTCTGCCTCCCAAATGCAGGGATTAAAGGCATGTGCCACCACTGCCAGGTTGCTGGTGAATATTTATGTTACTCTAGTGACCATCAGAGTATGAAATACAAACGTTAGACTACAGTCATAATTATGAAGCTATCCTAATTGAAAACTGTAAGTGATGAATAACCTTTCCAGTGGTGTTTGTGCTGTTGGGAGGGGGCAGTTTTACCTTATCTTACGTTCTTTTAGCTAATACACAGATTCAGTTAGCCACAGGGTCCAGACAGAATATGTATATGAGTAAAGAAAATAGATTAGTCTTAGCAATAAAGACATAGTCCAATCAATTCAAAGGCTAAGAGAACATCAACCATGTTGGAGCTTTTGACAAACCTGGAAATTATTTCCCATACAAGGGGTCAGCTGCTACTTAGCTACAGACCAGCATTGCCAATGGGCAACAAGACAGCAATGCCAGATGGCCCAGGTTTACTATTAAAACCAAAGTGTGGAAATTTTTAATGAGAAATAATTTGACGATTAATTTTAAAACTTTTAAAACTTTGCAGGCTTATACTGCTGGCCCCAAGCAAACTATGAAATAAACAGAGCATAGTCCTATGCAAGCCAGATGTGGTCCCAAGGGCCCTTTGTCATGATTAAATCACTGTTTCTGCCTGGCCGTGTTTGTGTTGCTGACAAAAACATTTATTTTAGAGCTATAGGTTCTTTTTCTTTAGGTTAAAACTAGGAATAAGAACAGCCAAGAAATGGTTTCTATACTGCTTCATATCTGCCAGCTAAAAGACATCACACCATATTTCATTTTTATGCCAAATACTAAGACATATCATTTTTATTTACACTTATAGTTCTGTGTATTTGTGTTAATACAAGAAAAGCAAACACTACATATAAAATGAAAAAGGAGAATTCCAGAAAATATTTATAAGCAAAGAAACATAATAAAAGGTCTACGGTGCAAAATTCATGGAGAACACTGATAAATCAAATTTCAAAAAGACAAAGAAGCCAACCTACAAGTGGGTAAGAGGTAGATTTATACACTTCACCGAAGAAGAAACATAATTAATAACACGAATAGGAACAATGGCTTAGGTCTTATATAACATCACAGTGTCAAAGCCTTACACCTATGAACTTCATGACAACCTTGCAAAGACGTCAACATCTTCAATTCACAGAAACAACTAGGTCAAGGCCATAAAATTAGCAAATATCAGAATCAGGACTCAGACCCAGGCACTCCAACTGCAGAGGCCATACTCTCAGCCAGGACACTCGACTGCTCCTAAGGAGGAATACCCATGTGCAGAGGTGCTCTGTCTCAGTAACAAGTGAAAATAGGAAAATTACAGCAAGACACAACCACGCATGCGCCAAAAGAAAAATACTTTTTAGATATGGAAAATTGCCCATGAGAAGGAGAATATTTGGCAGAATTTCTCTTATGAATTGCTGATGGGAAAGCAAATTAATCACCTGGGAGGAGGAAATTTGACAGCACCTGGTAGAGCTGAATACATGTGCATTGTCTAGACGTTTGTAATAACGGGGCTCTTGACACCTAAGGAGAACTGGGAACACAGAATCCAGCACCATTTGTAAGTGTCCCAGACAAGGAAAGAAGAGACAGAAAGGAGACAAACAGGAGGGAGGGAGGGAGAACAGGAGGGGTAAGGAATTGACATCATGAATCCATACAAGTAGGTCTCACATCTGACAGTAATCTGATGTTCTCACCCAGACCCTGGGGCTACTGTGGTGTGATCCAGTCCTATGAAGACTTGTTCTACTGTCAAATAGCTGCATCTGATTCTTGCAAAGTAACATACAGTTTACCCACACTGCCCCCTAACTGGATGAATGAATCCTATTCCTTTAGCAGCCACAACTTCTTCCTCATGTTGGGATGTCACTCCTACCCTGACGATTTACCAAGACATCCAATCACAAAATGCTCCTGTCACCTTATACCACCTTCTGTCTATTTAGACTCTTTCCCAAATTACCTAACCAGAGTTCAAATCCTATACTAGGATCTGTTGAATATCCACTCTGCACCCCCTACTATTCCACTATTCTCTATAGTGTTGGTTTTGCTTCAACAATAAGCACAATTTGTTCACCTATAGGTGTGTCTCAAGAGGTTAGAGGGAAAGGATACTGATGAATGTGACACATCAGGGAAGGATTTCTACAGGGAAGAACTAGAGAATAGCATTGTAGCAGTCTCTGTAGTACTTCATTTCCTTTTAAAATTAACACGGCATAAGCAGTGTAATAGAGAACACCTTGGTTGCACTGGGCTGGGAAAGTCCAAGGAAGTTCCACTGTAGCTTTCTTAGGACAAAAGCTTTCCAAATGCCCGTAGTAAATCCTACCTGTGAGGAACTATAAAACTCAGACTCACCAGTGAAGTGTCTTAGAACTCACCCGGCCCAGGCCTTCGACTTTCCAGCATGTCTGGAATGGAATCCAGATATCTGTTTCTTAAAAGCACCCATGGGGTGATCTTAAGAGCTACCACATTACTACAGATGGGTATTTAATACACATAATTATCTTAGATCCATATGATTCTGTCTTATGAATAATTCATGTTATAGAACACAGTCGGAAATAAAACTTCAGTGTATCTCAGAAACTGTCTAAGTGCTAACAGGACATTCTGTCTCTTCTTTCCAAACACTTCACAAACCTAACTTTGGTTCTGGGAAGTCTCAGTGAATGAGTAATCTCATTCCCATGAACAGCATATGCATCCTGAGTCTCTGCTATAGACTTTGGAGGCATTATTTCGTACCTTCAAATTTCCTATAACTGGCGTAAACTAAAGATAGTCACACACCTGTTGGCACTAACAGAGCCTGTGTAATAAGTATTCAGAAGAAACTGGCCCAAAATAGACATAAGTACAATTTACAAAATCAGAAGGAAATGATCTAGTAATGTCAGGAGGGATAAATTTTCCTGAATTAATCATGTATTTAAAATAATGATTTCAACTTATTTAACAGTTTTTATTGTTTTAACTTTTCATCACAAAATACATGAATATAATGAGTGATTAGAAAGGAATAGAAAACAGAAAAGTTTATGTAATAAAATAGTGATGTCCTAGGTAATACTCCTCTCAATATGGATTGTTTCATATGTATCTTCCTGGGCAATTTCTGATTATTGGTAAACATTTGTTTAGGGAGATACAGCTGTGAGGTGAGCTTTACTTCAGGGGATGGTAGTTAGGAGGGATAAGAAAGGCCATATCTTCCTACGTGAGTTTCTCTGGGCCTTGGCATAGAGGGGATAACACTTCTTTGGTCCCTGCAGCTGTGTCTGAGCTCTGGGCTGAGAAAGAGCAAGAGCAGATGGCTCGGCCAGGCCTGAAGTGGCTCCTTTATGGTTACCCACATGGTTCCTAGTACTCTTTCCTCTTGTTTGACGGTGGCACTCAAAGTAGACTTGAAATATGCTTGCTAAACAGGGTAGAGGCTCCATTTGCCTGAGTTTCCCACCGGCAGAGGGCAAAAATTAATCTTCGGAGTCACATACTAGACCTTATCACTTTACCTGGAAGACATATTCTTCTTGATTATTGAGTTGGGTTTTTTCTTTTCTTTTCTTTTCACCATAGCTTTTTTCTCTCTCTAAAGAAAGATATTTTCCCCCTAAGTGGAATACTATGATCTTCTGTTTTACTCTGACTTTTCTGCATTAAGCTCATCCTTTGAATTCCATTCATATTACTTCTTACATATCTACCTTAATCCTTTACCAGTTAAATACAGTTTTATCACATTCTTACTGATGACTACTTAGGTTATTCTAGTGAGCATCACACTATATACATCTATGTACATGTAATACTATACTAAGATATGTAACTAGAAATTATTGTCTAGTATATGTTCATATAGATATCCATATTTAAATCATGTTTAATGATGTCATGATGCTATAAATGATAAGTGTTACTCCTAAAACTATGTGTATTGAAACTACCAATTTGGAACCACACCTCCTTCAAGTGCGTATCAATCCTTGAATATTCTATTGATCTCAGGCACCTTCAAATAACATAGACTTGTCCGTTGATAAAATGGAGACCGTTAACTTTCCCCAAGGTTCATGTGTTAGAAGTTTGTCCCCGAGTGATATTACTGATGATGGGTAGTGGAACCTTTTAGAGGAGGTTTCTAAAGGGAGGTCTTTAGGTCTTTGTTGTGCCCTTGAAGGGGATCGTGGGACCATAATCTTTTCTTCTACCTTATCTTGCTTGGCCAGAAGAGTAATAGTTTTGTTCCATCATGTACTGGCTGGTTTTGTTTGTCAACTTGACACAGGCTGGAGTTATCACAGAGAGCTTTAGTTGGGGAAGTGCCTCCATAAGATCCAACTGTAAGGAATTTTCTCAATTAGTGATCAAGGGAAGAGGGCCCCTTGTGGGTGGTGCCATCTCTGGGCTGGTAGTCTTGGGCTCTTTAAGAAAGCAATCTGAGCAAACCAGGAAAAGCAAGCCAGTGAGTAACATCCCTCCATGGCCTCTGTGTCAGCTCCTGCTTCCTAACCTGCTTGAGTTTTAGTCCTGACTTCCATTGGAGATCAACAGCAATGTGGAAAGTGTAAGATGAATAAACCCTTTCCTCCCCAACTTGCTTCTTGCTCATGATGTTTGTGCAGGAATAGAAACCCTGACTAAGACACACCATGTACTTCTATCAGGATGTAGTACGATGGCACAGGCCCAAAGCAACAGAACCAATTGATTAGACATTGCACCTCCAAAACTATGAGGCAAAAGAATTTATATATATACTTAATTTTAGTGCCTCAATTATATTATTATGATAATGGAAAACTAATAGGCCCACCACCCATTACCACTCCATCTTTCAATCTTACACTGCTCCGGATATCTGCTCCTTCTCCAAGCAGCCTTCTAGAACTTTCACCATGAAAATTAAGATCTTCAACAACTAAAATCCAACAACTTTATAGCTGTAATGTTGTATCAGAAGCTCTCCTTCAAGAGTAACAGCACCTTCATTAGGCCTCCACACATACACATGCACAGACACCACACACATACCATATAAAAACATTTTTTAAAATTTTCCTCAAATATAAAATCATGACTGGGTAAGTACCAAAGTAAAACATAAAGTTTTCATTACATGACACACATGTGAATGTTAATAAATTCAACAAGCAAAAGTTGAGGGTTATTAGGATATTCATATAATATTACAATATCTCGATGTAGACACATATCAGTTACAAACGGTGACTGCATCTTCACAGTGCAGACTACTTTGACTAAACAGCCAAAGTAACATCACGAGTGGAAAAGAAATAAGTGTCATGGACCTTCTGATAGGATGCAGCAAGAGTGTGTATCATTCTATATGGTACTGCTTACTAAAATGTATATCTTTAGTCTAATAGTGTCAGACAGATGCAAATGGAAGGCTGTTCAAATAATAGAACATCACAGATTGGAGAAAACTAAGGGGGTCATGGTGAATAGATGTTTTTGTGATCTTAAATCAGACCCTGAAATAGAAAAGAGACTTGGAAGAAAAACCGCAAGTTTCTAACAATGTGTTTTACATAAGTAGTACTATGCCAATGCTAATTGCCTGATGTTGATAATTATACTACAGTTACATAGGCTATTAAATTCTCTTAGATGAAGGTGTCAATGGCAATTATACTATTTTTATATCTTGTCTTTAAGGTGAAAATGATTTCAAAATAAAAAGGGAGGAAGATCTTCTTTTAATGTATTACTTGAAATTTAAAGTGCTTCCCCTGTGCTTCCGAATTAGCTACTGTCTTTGTCACAGTTCCATTGCTGGGAAGAGATATCATGACCAAGATATCTCTATAAAAAGGACATTTAATTGTCTGTGTTGGGGTCCATAGTTTCAGAAATTCAGTCCATTATCATAAACCAGGAAGCATAACGGCATACATGCTGGAACAGTAGCTCAGAGCTATATCTTGATCCATTAGCAGAGACAGAGACAGAGAGAGAGACAGACAGACACACACCCTAGAATGGGCTTTTCAAGCTTCAAAGCCCACCCCTCAGTAAAACACTTCCTCCAACAAGACAACAACTCCTTGTAATCCTATTATAGAGTTCAACAACCTGGTATCTAAGGAGTCAAATTTATGAGTCTAGGAGGGCCATTCTTTTTTTTTTTTTTTCAACTTTTATTAGATATTTTCTTCATTTACATTTCAAGTGTTATCCAGAAAGTTCCCTATATCCTCCCCCCTCCCTGCCCTGCTCCCCTACCCACCTGCTCCCACCCCTTGGCCCCGGCATTCCCCTGTATTGGGGCATATAAAGTCTGCATAACCAAGGGGCCTCTCTTCCCAATGATGGCCAACTAGGCCATCCTCTTCTATATATGCAGCTAGAGACACGAGCCCAAGGGGTACTAGTTAGTTCATGGTTATTCTTCCACCTATAGGGTTGAAGACCCCTTCAGCTCCTTGGGTACTTTCTCTAGCTCCTTCTTCCTTGGGAACCCTGTGTTCCATCTAAAAGCTGACCGTGAGCTTCCACCTAGGAGGGCCATTCTTATTCCAACCACCACATTCTAGTCCTGGCCCCCATAGACCTGTAACCGTATATTCATGCAAAAATACATTCAATCCAACTTCAAAAGTCCCCACAATATATAGTCTCAACATGGTCTAAGTGTCCAAAGTTCAAAGTCTCTTCTGAGACTGAAGGCAATCTCTTTTAACTGTAAACCCTATAAAATTTAAAACAACAACAACAACAAAACAGACTGCACACTTCCAACAAACAAAAGCACAAAATATGCATTCCATTCCAAAAGGGATTAATGGGTCATAGTGAGGAAATACTGGACCAAATCAAGAACAAAAGCCAGTAGGGCAAACCAAATGCTGTATCTCCATGTCTGATGTCAAAGTGTTCTTCAGCTATGTTATCTACAACACATTGCATCTCTCCTTGGAATGTATCCCATGACTCTGGCATCTCCACCATTTTGGGATCTTCAGACTTTACCTTCTTAGCTTCACGATATGGCCTCTCTAGGCCTCCATGCCAAGGCACATCTGACATGCACCTGGCCTTGAAGGATTTCCTTAGCTACAGAGGGAGATTCCACAAGCCCTTTCTTGTATCTTCGACTCTGAAGCCAGAACCAGGTGGCCAAAGCTGCCAAGTTCTGCTGCTAGATGGTGCTGGAACACGGCCCATGTTTCAACTACATTTGCATCAACCTTCTGTGGCTGGTGGTTTCCTTCAATATTTACGATTCTTTAAAATTCCTTTTCCAAAGTTAGAAGCTGACCTGGGTGGAGTTTTTTCCTGAGGTCACTACTCCCTTTATTCTATTTTTCATCAGGATTTTCTTTAAACTTTTTATCTCCTTAGACTGTCTTGAAGTCTCTGGAACACTGTTAATCCAAAACTATTCAATTTAGCCTAAGACCAAATTTTAGAATAACAGCAAAATGCAGCCAAATTCTTTGCCAAAATATCACAAGAATGGTTTAAAACACCCAACTCTTTTCCTAATCTGAAGTACCAAGTACACAGTCTGCCAACAAGCAGCGTGGTCAGGCCTGTCACAGCAATACACTGTTTCCTAACTTCTGTCTTAATCACTCTTATATTGCTGTGAAGAGATACCATGACAACTCTTATAAAAGAAAGCAAGTAACTCGGGATGACTTACAATTTCAGAGTTTAGTCCATTGCTATTGCTGTGACAAAAGAAAAAACAAAAGCAACTGAAGCAAGGAAGTCTCTATTTTGGTTCATAGCTCGAAGATATCAGCCATCACGGCTGGGAACTCATTGTGGCAGGACCTTAACACAGCCCATGGCTAACACTGCATCCATGTTCAGTAGGCAGAGAAGAAGAGATGATGTTTTCCCCTCTTTATGAAGCAGTCAGGACTCCCAGCCAATACAATGGTGCTGTCCATATCAACCAATCTAATTTAGATGATCCCTTACCCATTTGCCTAGAGACTTCTCCTTAGTAAGTGTAGATTTTATCAGGTTGACAATATTAACCATTGTACCCCTTCTGTACCGTTTCTCATGTGCATGTCCCTCAGTGCCTGAAAGTGGGCATCCTCTTTGCCCCTTGTCCTATTGGTAGACCATTGCTTCTGCCTGACTATTTAGAAAAGCATTCACTTCTGTAGTACTTGCAACCATTAGAATATAGCATCCTCTTTGCCAGTCAGCTTTCCTGACCACCATTTCTCATTTGCAGAAGACTTCATCCTTCCTCCCTGCAATGGCTAATCTCAAGAGTCAATGTAATGAGATCTAGAATCACCTAGGAGACAAGACACTGGGTATGCCTGTGAGACATTCTCTCGATTGGGTTAACCAAAGGGTAAGATCTACCCACTGTAAATGGTACCGTTCCCTGGGCTGAGATTCTGGACTATATAAAGAGGAGAAAAAGAGTTGAACATAAACATTTTCTCTCCTTCGTTCCTTGAGTGTGGGTGCAAGGTGACCAGCCACCATAAGCTTCTGTTGCTGTGACTCTGTCACCATGGCAGACAAGACCATCATCTTTTAGCCAAAATAATTCCTTTCTGCCTTAAGTTCCTCTCATTGAGCTATTTTACTACAGCAACTGACAAAGTAAGCAAGACACTCCCGATGTCAACAGCTGTCATCAACAGAGATATCCAACTTTTCCTCCGTAAAGGCACGTTCCTTCCAGTACACCTACCTGAACAAATCGCCGGCCAGACTGAGTCAAACCAATATTCCGCCAACCACATCTCTATTTCTTCTCACCTTTCTCATCTCAAACGTTTTTCTCTACTTTGTGTAAACCACAGACTCCTAGAGTATGCTGGTCAGCTTTCTATTGCTGTGACAAATACCTGGGAAGATCCATGTTAGGGAAGAAGGATTCATGCTAGCTAAGGCATAAAGAAGATTCTATCCATGGTCACTTTGTCCCATCACAACCAAGATAGAACATCTGATAGGAAGGGCAGGGCAGAACAAAGTTGCTGATCTGACGACAGCTGGCAGTCATGCAGGAGGAAAAGAAAAACCAAGAGATGATATAGTGCCGGGCGGTGGTAGCACATGCCTTTAATCCCAGCACTCGGGGGGCAGAGGCAGGCTGATTTCTGAGTTTGAGGCCAGCCTGGTCTACAAAGTGAGTTCTAGGACAGTTGGGGCTATACAGAGAAACCCTGTCTCAAAAAAACAAGAGAGAGAGAGAGAGAGAGAGAGAGAGAGAGAGAGAGAGAGAGAGAGAGATGATATAGTCCCCAAGGGGACACCCCACTGGCCCATTCCCCTCACCTTAGGTCCTAGTTTGTAAGTGTCAATCATAATTCTATTCCATTCCACTGATGAGTCCCTCTCCTCTAAAACATACGTGTCCAATCTTACACCTCTCAGCCACAATCTCTTTATACTTTGAGGGTAGAGAAAAACAAGTATTACATCTTTACAAGTATTACATTCTCTCTTTGTCCCTTCTCCTTTAAAAAACAATCTTTTAGGACTGAGAATAAAGCTGCATGGCTCAGTGGTAGATTAGTCTGAAATGCAGAAGCTCTGGGTCAAATATACAGTTGTGCATCAATATTAATGTACACATACACATATACGTATATTATGTATATATTATGTATATATATATGTGTGTGTATATACATACACACACACACACACATATATATATATATATATATATATATATATATATATATATATATAGAGAGAGAGAGAGAGAGAGAGAGAGAGAGTCTCTTTTTAACCATTGGTTAATCCCTTAATTTTATATTGTCATTAAGTTATTCTATCATCCTTAAGAACTTCTTTCCTTTCCTGTCTCTGTCTGTCTCTTTCTCTCTTCGGGTGAATATTGTTTTATCATTACACAGACAATCTAGGAACTCTCCCCCTATTAACTGCATGTCATTGTTCTCTTTCTCAAACTCAGGAGTTTGGTATCTCTCCTTCTACCTCCCTTTGCTCTAGTTCCCCTCTCACCAGAATCTCTACTTCTTATCACAGGTAAGTTCCTCCCAGTCCTAGACATTGTTCCCCTCTCATTCAGCATCTCAGCAGCAATGGAGGAATCGCCAAATCCCTCCTCTCAGCACTGATTCCGTCCTGATTCCCATGACTCCATACTCTGTACTCTGCTTCTCAGATCTTCTTCTACACCCACCTGAACTCTAAATGAGTTTAGTTCCTGAGTTTAGAGTTGGCCCTGGGACTCTACTCAAACTGAGTCTGTCACAAGTGATTTTATGCATGTCATGTTTTAGATTTACATCATGCTAGTAATTTTTAGGCTTACGCATCCCATGTATTTACTCACAAGTTTGTATGTGCAACTGCTCATTGCACAGATTCTCCATACAATAGGAGTCTGTTCTAATCTCTGCCTAGAAGTCACCCTAAGCAAAGCCACCGTAAACTCCTACCTAAACCCCTACATAAAGCCATTAATAGAGTCTCTATTTTACTCTCATCTCCGCAGACACAGTCTCAAAACAGCTGAGTAGTTACTTCTTTAAAATGAAAAGGAGAGGGTTAGAGAGAGGAAGGAGAGAGAGGAAGGGGAAGGGATGATGATGATGATGATGATGATGATGATGATGATGATGATGATTCTGGTGGTTTCCCCATAAGAATAAAATCTGGTTTCTTTGTGAACCACCTAATCTGTCTAGCTACTGCCTATCTCAGCAAGTTCACAACATCTCCTCTAATTTCACCTCAACTCTTATTATACGACTTCTTTTTGGTTGACTGAATCACTGTATGATGATCCCTGAGCCAAGAACCTCTCTGTCTTGGTTGCTGGCATGGCCAGACCTGACTTCTCCTCTCAACAGTAATGGAGAACCGAAAGTTCTCTCCTTTTGGGAATGTGTCTCTCTTGATTCCCATGATCATCTCAGATGTCCTGCCACATCAATCAAAACTCTAAATGATAGAGCTCTTCTACTCTGGGTCTTCTCTCAAACCTACAGTCTTTCCTAAGTGATAGTCATCTACTTCCATGGCTTATAGTAGCATAGCAATTTCCAAATCTGCAGGTCCTGCACATTCGCTCAGAATTTGCATATGCCCTCAGTTCCAGTGTCACCTTCTCAGGGAATCAGGATGCCCCTATTATACTAAGGAGAGTCACCCCTCTGGGTCCCTTTTCTCTTGGTCATTGTATACCTCTCCACCCCTGTGCTCTGTTAAGGAATGACCACCGCCTGTATATATCCTTGGCAGCCTGTCCATCATTTGAATTTCCATATTTAATCATGGAATACCATTTGCTTGCTCAGAGAATATTCACAGAACCTAGGACAGTGCTGGGCACATACTAGGTACTCACTGTCAATCAATGAAAACATGTTTCCTGATGCTTTTATCAACACATTGATACTTTTCTCATTGCAATGCTAAAATTTGTATTTTCTAAATATTTTCCTCTTACATGCTTATTTAAGAACTTTGTCAGTTTTCTTAGAGTTAGCTTTTTTATACTGTGGAAGAATCTCTTGTGAATTGGGTCTTTATCCCCCTATGTCTTAGGTAATATTTGCTTTTAGATCACCACTTACATATAGTTTTTGTTCACTATGCCTTCCACTATAAAGTTGAAAGTATTATGTTCTTAAGTCTTTTTTTTTTCTTCACTGCTTCTGGGATTTATATAACATTTAGAAATGAATAAACCCTAAAATTACAACATATCATTACATTCTATCTGTGTTGGTTCAATACAATTTGTCAAATCATCCATCTGTTTGATTCTGATTTTAAGAAACACTTCCTTCCATAGATAGCTAAAGTCTTAAATACTGAATTCTCATATAACTGTGGATCTCCATATGGATTTTTTATAGTATTTAATGTATCTATTTATCTATTGGTTACAATACTAGTAACATTAGGCTATACCTATCAGCGCTTCAAAATTCATGGTTTTTGTCAGAAACTAATTTCAGTTTTGACTTCTAGTTTTCCACATTAGCCATTTAAAAGAATACTTACACTCTTCATAGTATGATACCTATAATCCCAATACTCAAGAGGCTAAAGCAGAAGGATTGTGAGTTCTAGACCAGCCTAGGCTAGACTTTGTCTCAAAACCAGGATAAAATGTAAATGGGGTATTTAAATTCTTATAGCTTTAAAGCGTCTTACTGCTCAATTTCTAGTTTTACTATGTTTTCAAGAGTTGAGGATCTCCAGGATTTGGAGAGACATTTGGAATGGACTGACAGTGTCTGAGGTTCAAGCCTGGGTTGGTGCTATATAAGTTAACACAGTGTTCAGAAGGAATGCATTCTCATAGACCGGGTGCAGTGCTTCATCATCATGTGATGCAATCGTTGTTCCATTCCTTTACTCCTGTATTGATGCAATTCCATGGAGAATTAGCTAAATAAATGAAGAATTCAGCAAAGCCACACTTGGTATTAGAGATCATAATAGTATTTTGTCTACTTTTTGTGTCCTACATACATTTCAAGTCATTATTACTAAAGATTTATGTTTCATTTTCTTTGAGATTATGTATTTTATCTTCATAAAATATTGAATGCTTTTCACCTAGAATTCAATTTGTCTCATATTAATATTGCTACATCTGCTCTCTTTTGTTGGCATTTATGGATACATTTTCCATGCTTTTGATTTTTAACTCTTTTATTGATGTCCTTCATAATAGCACAGTTAGATATTTATTTTTATGCTGCCCAAGAGGACTTTTAGAAATATATAACTATGATTTATATACCTTTTGTAAGCATTAGCTTGTAGATTTAATATTTTCCTTTCTTATGTTTTACTGTAAAAATTCAATATTTTCTGTATTTTGTTGTGGTGATCACATTGTACCTTGGCCCACTTTCTCATGGTTTTATAACCCAGTTTGTACAAAGGGTTAACGTTTACAACTAAACACATGCACAGCAAGCTTTCTGTCAGCATCTGGAGCCCACAGGCCTCCGAGCATACAGCAAAGGGAACCGTGCTTGGCGCAGCCCAGCCCCTTCTCTCCTATTTGTGTCTCTTCTAGGAATCTAAGAATCCACCATGCTCTGAGCTTTATCCTGTTCTTGCTTAGGGAAGAGCATGAGGGATGGGAAAGAAGCAGAGGAAAAGGAGAAAGAAAGGAACCAGATACATGTTTGAACCATAAATCTTCTTGTTTTCTTTGATATTTTTCTGCCATGTCAAGTCTTCTTTCTTTGTCTAGCTACTTATTTGTATAGAGTTCCTTTTCTGGTGGGTTTTTGTTGTTGTTTTGCTTTGTTTTTGTTTTTGTTTTACTTCATAAAGGCTTTCAGAACCCACATGGAAATGGTAAAGTCGGCTGTGCTGGGGAACTTGTCTCCAGGATGGACACACATTCTCCCCGGTGTGTTCACCAGGAAGTTTTTGGCCCTAGGGCTGCCTTTGTGACTCTTCAAAAACTGGTTCCTAGGTGGAGGCAGCCAAGCCTCCACTGGGAAAGTTGCATGAATGTAATGCAGACCGCTCTCCTTATGGTGAGGTCTGAGCAGTTGGGTTCCCACATGGCAAAGACCTGTGAGCATACCCGTGCAGACTCTCCTGGCCTTTCCTGAGACAGTGCTTGGCTCACTTTTGCCTCACCCTTGCATTCTTGGCTTCACTATTGGAAGTCTTTGCTTTCTCTTTATCTGTGACAAACATTTCCCCAGAACCAGAACAAGGATGATGAAACTATGATTCATGCTTGTTTTGTCTCAGAGGATCATGGGAGCTTGTTAATAACGGTGATGCCGTTGAGTCAACACAAAGCCCTAGTCTGGGTATATCAGCTAACATCTGGATGCTCTCTTCTGATGGGAACTTAATTCAAACGACAATTTGCCCACCAACCTCTTCCAAACAACAATTAGTTGATTATCAAAATGTTAGAAAGATCTCGATAAACCACTGGAAACATTTGGAGGTGAGACAAGCAAGGGACAGGAACTGACTCGGGTCACTAATTTGTTGAGAGCCCTGGGCGTTAGAAGAATTAGATCTCTTGATTAGGATATAGGGCGATGCTAGGCACTAATAGCTAAATCGGAATCCCCTGGGTGTGTAGTCTATCACCTCTCTATACTGTAAACCGCAATTGCTACCCACCACGGTCATTCAGTTATGTACTAATGTGCTGGGTCAGATATTAACTGCTTGCAGAAGCTGTTTCCTCTCTCTTGATACAGTCCATGGGTTAGCAGGAAACTGCAGAGATTGAGGAAGGGAAGGAAGGGAGAAAATATAGTGTGCACATTATTGTTAAACGTAGGAAGTTCTTTAGAGAGCTTCAGCATGAGATAATGAGAAAATGAATGTAAAACCTCTTCAGCTGTGAAAAAGTAAGTGTATAAATAAGGGTGGCCGGAGGCATCTCGACGCCTGAGTGTGTGAGCTGCACCTATTGGCCCATGTCTTCTTTCTCCTATTCTGCACATCCTCCTTTGGCTCTGAACCCCAGAGAGGCTGGATGTCAGCACCCAGGGTGCCTCCATGGTAGGCTTGTTTGGGGCTTGTTTGGGCCAGCCTGGTCTACAGAGTGAGTTCCAGGACAGCCAGGGTTACACAGAGAAACCCTGTCTCGAAAAACCAAAAAAAAAAAAAAACAAAAACAAAAACAAAACATAAACTCGACAATTTGAGATGTTGAGGGAGTCCGTAGGGTCACCAGGGAACACAAAAGGAGTAGGCATGTTATAAATTGTGGGGGATGTGGAAGTCAACCTTGTGAGGGAAACAGTGGGATGGAGAACGAGGTGTCACGGGCTCCTGCAACTCCTCAAAGAGTTCTTGATCTGCCATACTTTCATTAGATCTAAGATGGCTCACGGCACACCTGTACAACGGCAAAATGGACCTAAGGCCTTAGCAGTGGTTGCTTCCCCTATCCTCAATGGAAGTTCTTACAGGTGAGGGTGCTCCCCCCAACTCCTTCTGAGTTACCTCACTAGGCAGGGCTTTCCTTGGAGCATGGGGACAGTGTGGCAAGGTGAGATTGGCCAATGATTTGGGGGCTTGGGATTGGCTCAAACACTGTATACAAGCGTATATGATGGGCAATAAACTCAGATCTATGCCCTGGTGCTGGACTAACGTTCTGGGATTCATCATGTGACTCCATCACGTCTCACCCCCATCCCCATCCTTGGTCCGGGTCTCACAATAAGTACCAACAAGAGAGCAGTGTTCATAGGAGCCAAAGGAGGTGATGTATGCTAGGCTAACTACAGGATAAAAACCGATGCAACAGCACCATTTAACACTCACCAGTAAGGAATTCCCTCAGATGGAATCTGTCATAAGCTGTTCACTTTCATTCTGAACAAAACAGACACGGGGATTTTATATCTCTAAGTTCGCTTCATTAGCATAAGCTAGGAAGTTATGAATAGGATGACTTTCCAGTCACCTTACCTAAATTATAAAACTCCAAGGTTGGATTAAAGCCCACCACATGGATAAGGGAGCGCTGAAGCCATTAAGTGTCTTTCAGAAGTTCCCAGGAAGGGCATCAGAAGTTTTGCGAGCAGATTGGAAGGCAAACTTGGGGCTGAAGTGTGCAAATTCAGCAGACCTGTCTGGATCCTCCGATCTAGGAAAACTAAAATAGATGCAGATGTGCCTCTGAGGAACTTAGCGCACATAACTACTATCCAAGTGCAAGGAAAAGAGACACATGGCTCCAATGGTGGAAACGGAGACATTTTCCTAATATTACAGTCATGGCGCAGGGCGGTAGGAAGGACGGGGCAGTCCTTCTTGGGAATTGGCTTGGTTTCAAAAGGTTTTCCAACCAAAGGGTTTATCATCATCATCATCACCAATTTATCCTCTTTACATCCTGATCACAGTCTCTCTTCTGCTGCTCCCCAACCCCAACCAAAGTTGTTTTTATTTTTAAGATTTATTTTATTTTATATGTAAGTACACTGTAGCTGTCCTCAGACACTCCAGAAGAGGGAGCCAGATCTCATTACAGATAGTTGTGAGCCACCATGTGGTTGCTGGGATTTGAACTTATCACCTTCGGAAGAGCAATCGGGTGCTCTTACCCTCTGAGCCATCTCACCAGCCCCCACCCCCAACCAAAGTTTTAAGAATTGAGATCCTTCAGCTAGCAAGATAGCTTAGTGGCTAGCCTTGACAACCTGAGCTGGATTTCAGGATCCCAGAGTAAAAGAAAGCTTATGTTGAAAGTTGTTCTGTGACCACCATGTATATACTGTACCCGTGTACACACACACACACTCATACCACATCACATACAGTAGTAAATTAATAAATTTTAAATAATTGTACAGCTCATTCCTGTAAAAAATCATTCTGGAAATTGTTTCCTGAGAGAGGAGTATGCGTCAGATGGATCTCAAACATGTCTCATCTCTCTCCTGAGATTAACAGTAGGGCTAGCCAGGATTGAACCTGGAGAGTGGAGGCGTTGCTCCTATCTGATGACTGGAGAAAACACTAGACTGATCTTTTTTTCTAGCCTTTCTTTTGCCCACTCTCTTAGTTAGGGTTTTACTGCTGTGAACAGATACAATGACCAAGGCAAGTCTTATAAAAAACAACATTTCACTGGGGCTGGCTTACAGGTTCAGAGGTTCAGTCCATTATCATCAAGGTGGGAGCATGGCAGTATCCATGGCACAGGCAGAGCTGAGAGTTCTACATCTTCATCCAAAGGCTGCCATTGGAAAACTGACTTCCAGGCACCTAGGGTGAGAGTATTAAGCCCACACCCACAGTGACACACCTACTCCAACCAGGTCATACCTATTCCAACAAGGCCACACCTCCAAAAGGTGCCACTCCCTGGTGCAAGAATATTACAAACCATAATACCCACCCTAGACCAAATTTAGAACTTAGTAGAAAGAACTAGAAGACAAATTGGGTCAAGTGTAGCAAGGCCTGCCCTGCCCTCTCCAATAGTCTTACCTCAAGTTGACATGTGGTCCCATCCACCCACCCACTCACCCTGTATTCCCCACCCTTGTGGCACCCTGTGCCCTCAAATTATCTATGTTTAGTTCCCTAAATTTGGCTGAATTATGTACTGCCTCCATGACTTTGGAAAATTTCAACTACCCAAGGCTAGCTATATCTGTAAAGGAGGAAAAAAAATGCATCTCTAGTACATTTAACCTGAAGATTAAACATTTTTTAAGGCTCGGTGTTCACTGCGAGAGCCTGACATTCCATTTCTCAACTACCTGGCAGCTTCTGATTACTTTGATTTGAAAGAGCTAAGCATTTAGTACTTTTTAGATGGCATAAATACACGATCATTTACAGTAAATAATCACTAAAAAAGTATTGCAGGTTTTAGATATTTAGCTCACTCATATGCTTCCAGAAAAATCTTCAAAGAGTGCTACTTTTTCCTACACACAACATCAACACACAACTGCCTTACCCTATCCTACCCTTGCTGTCCTTGTTGAATAGACTCAAAACCCACATGGATCTGGGTATGGTTGCACACGCCCTTAACCCCAAGACTCAGGGAGGCAAAGGGCAGACATTTTTCGGTGAGTTCGACCAGCCTGATCTACATAGCAAGTTCCAGTACTGCCAGGGCTAAACACTGAGACCCTGTCTGTCCCAAAAGACAAACACCCAAAACGAAAAACACACAACTAGAAAAATTTAAAAAAAAAAAAAAAAAAAAAAAAAAAAAAAAAAAAAAAAAAAAAAGGACACAAAGGTGGGAAATGAAATGGAGGCAGACCTGGGAAAAATTAAGCAGAGGGGTTAGAATAAATATGACCAAAATTCATTATTAAATTCTCAAAAGAATGAATAAAACGTTTTTTTAAAAAGGAAAAATTAAAATATTGAGATTGATGTTATGTAATGTTCTAAATAAGCTAAATAACAAGTATCTCTTTGCTGTTACAAACAAAGGCTCTTTCACGTGTCTTCAGAGTCAGGTCTTCTTTTGTACCATCGGCCAATAGGAAAGCACCCCACCCAACACTCACACACCAAAAAAAAAAAAAAAATATATATATATATATATATATATATATATATATATATATATATATATATATACATACATACATACATACATATATATATATATATATATATATATATAAAATCTGAATTTTTATAGGCAGTAAATAGAGACTAAAAGTAATGGTGAAAGTTCTATGTCAAGGTTAAAGGCCCATTTCTACCCTCTTTCTTTCAGGTTCGAGAATCCTAGAACTAATTCAGAGTTGTGAGATTGGAGTCTGTCCCCAGCCAGAGTGGCAAACTTAATGCATCATTAATCGGGTCTGCTCTCAGCCGCCAATCGAAATAGTCACAGCCATTGGATTTTTAAGGGAAAGACAGTGCATTGTAGGGGTCTTTTCATAAAAACCATCCTGTGTGCTCCATCTGCACGTGCAATCTGCTTGTGTATTTTCAGCCAGCTTGCATGGGCAGATTAATGCGTACAATTAGAAAGCAACCTCACAGGCATTCAATAAACTGCCTCCATTATTACACTCAGGAGAGTGCCTTTGGTTGTCAATAAAAGCCTAGTTTTCTGCCTGTTAGCTAAATAATTGACAACACTAAAAATAATCAGAGGCAAATGAACAGAGTCAGGAACAAGGTGTGAAGAAAGAATGCGTTAAGATGCGCCGGGGTACCGAGAGTGGCCATCACGCACCTTTCCTCCGTGTCTCTGCGTCGACCTAAAATGTCAGGTGAGTTCAGGTGTCGACGGGAAGAGTTGTCGTTTTGTGTAACAAGGACCAGACGACAAACGTGGTGTGGCAGAGTCGTCCGAGTTTGACCGTTCCATAGCTGAGGAAACTTTCTTGGCGAATAAACCAAAGATAAGGCACAAGGAAACGGACTGTCGAAGTTCTTTTAGAGTAAGCTCAGTAGGAGGTAGACGGTCTGGTTGGTTTGGTGAAATCCAGACCTGTTTGGTTTGCAGTGTTAGGATTCTAACAGCTTTGCTAGTCCTTTTTTTTTTCTTTTTTAAACCTTCTATAAACTGGTTCCGAGAAAGTGCGATAACGACTTTTCTATAGAGGATCCACCTTTTCTAACAAATTCCTCTAATATTTTCAGCATTGTAATGGTCAGTGGTTTCATCAGTTATCGGTCCCTTAATTTCAAAAGTAATTCAAAACACAATATTCTGAAAAGAAAAAGAAAATAAAACTACACACCCTTACATATCTAGACTTCTTGTGTTCCTCAATAGGCTTTAAAAATCAATTTGAGCTACTTCTCATTTTTAGCCGACGTCCCCTTTTTCCTAGCTAACCGAGACTTTCATGATAAGCAGAAGCAGGAGCAAAATGTGCATGTAATTGAATTCAGCTCCGCTAGTCTTGTGAGGTGGCTGACAGCAAAGCCTTCTTTTCTTCTCCGTAGAAGAAAAGAAGGTGATTGATCTTTAGCATTTAGTGAAACACAAACTTAAGAATCTGGGTTACTTTGAAAAGACAGGAGGCAGGGTGGACCAGCCTCTCTCTCCAACCTTTGAAAACTCCAAAAATCTCTCCTCCCTCACCCTGGCCCTGTCTCAAACCCACCAAAGAAGACTTCTTCAACTTCCCAGCCCTGGTCTTAACTTGGTAAGGAGCGATATACAGGGCTGGGTATATATATATATATATATATATATATATATATATATATATATATATATATATATATGTTAGATATTTTCTTTATTTACATTACTTACATTTCAAATGTTATCCCCTTTCCTGGTTTCCCCCTGAAAACTCCCTATCCTCTCCCCCCTCCTCCTGTTTACCAACCTACCCATTCCTGCTTCCTGACACTGGCATTCCCCTACACTGGGGCATAGAGCCTTCACAGGACCAAGGGCCTCTCCTCCCATTGATGACCAACAAGGCCATCCTCTGCTACATATGCAGCTGGGGCCATGAGTCCCTCCATGTGTAGTCTTTGGTTGGTGGTTTAGTCCCTGGGATTTCTGGGGGTACTGGTTAGTTCATATTGTTGTTCTTCCTATGGGGTTGTAAACTCCTTCAGCTCCTTGGGTCCTTTCTCTAGCTCCTCCAGTGGGGACCCTGTGCTCAGTCCAATGGTTGGCTGCAAGCATCCACCTCTGTATTTGTCACGCACTGGTACAGCCTCTCAGGAGACAGCTATAACATGTTTCTGTCAGCAAACACTTGTTGGAAGGATAGTGTCTGGGTTTGGTGATTGTATATGGGATGGATCCCCAGGTGGGGCAGTCTCTGGATGGTCATATCTTCAGTCTCTGCTTCACACTTTGTCTCTGTAACTCCTTCCACGGGTAATTTGTCCCCCCTTCTAAGGAGGACCGAAGTATCTTTTCTATTCTTACTGCTGAGTTTCAGCATGGTTTGATAAAGGCAGGCTGAGCCCAGTGCTCTGAGAACACTACTAGAGGATGCCAGACTTGGGAGGAAGCACCACCTTCTAGAATGTCACACCTCCGAGCAGCTCAGCACCTGAGCTAGATAGATGAATGAGGGACCAGAGTGAGCGTAGGGAACAAGAAGCACTCATTGAATGCTATGAACCTACGTAGAAAGGTTCTTGTGGGGACAAAAAAACCCACCTTACAGTCCCTACCAAATGAAGTTACACAGTCTCATTGGATAAGGGCTCCTGTAAGAAATAACACCACCCCCACATTCCCAGAAGATACAGGGATGTTTAAGCCTTTTAGGACTTTTCTTTAATCCATATCCTTGGCTCATTGGACAGATATGATCATCCTTATTCTGAAAATAATCAAACCAACAAAACAGTGAAGTTCAGAGCTGAGCAATGGGGCTGAAATTTGGAACCCAGCAGCTTGGTTCTAGCTCTACATTTAGAACTACAACATAAAATAGAGAGTGCTTTGCTTTTGTCTTCTTATAATCAGGGCTCATATAACGTACCAAAGGTTAGGTTCGGACAGGGGTTTCCTCTTTGAACCAGTGGTTTTCAACCTTCCCAACACTGTGACCCTTTAGTACCATTTCTCATGTTGTGGTGACCCCCAACCATAAAATTATTCTCTGTGCTAATTCATAACTACAGTTTTGCTACTATTGTGAATCATAATGTAAATATCTGATATGCGACAAACCCCGCCCCCCAGGAATCGTGACCCACAGTTTGAGAACCACTGCTTTGAAGTATGGCACAACAGAGTAGATTTTTTTTGTATCATCAAAGTATATTATTAGCATATTAAATATTATTACTCAGGAATCATGCTTAAAAAAAAGACCTTGGTTTATAATCATTGGTTTGGAGTATCAAAAAAAAAAAGTGCTATCTCAATTCTCAGCTAGAAATGTACAATGGTAAACAGACCTTGGCCCACTAGATAAATACTATTTAGACAAATGCTGCTTAAATATTTCACCTCAAACACCGCTCTCCTTACAGCAACCTCCTGGAGACCAGCACGATCAACAGGACCCTGGAATCTAACTTATTTATAGGGGTAAATTCTTCAAATTTAGTTGGATGGTTGCTCATCTGTTAACTACTGGAAAATACTTTAATGATTGTAAGTGACCTGATCTCAGATTTCCAGAGATGGTAAAGCTCAATTGCATGATTAATTTAGTACCAACCATCCAACACCCAATATTTAAAAAGTTGTCATTCCCTAGGGACCAAAATCTTAACAATAAATGTATAAAGAAACAAAGTTATGATGTCATAAACTTACAACTGATGGTGCTCTCGAAATGTGGCTCTTCTGATGTCTTCTTGAAGTCGCTTTTTCTCCTCTAGTTTATTACTCTGAAATTGAACAGACCAAAATGTGATCTGTTCTGGAAGCTTTAGGTAGAATCATGATGTTTAAGTTGTTCCAAACCCCAAATCCTGTGTTCTAGTGGCTACAGAGATCCTCAGGTAGTCTCTCTCTCATAACCCGTAAGTACTACACTGAAGGCCCCAAGATCCTCCCTTACCTCCTCTCTCACAACTTGACTGGCTAAAAAATTACAGAATCAAAATGTCACATTTTTATTTCAGCCCAAAGGATAGCAAGATCTATTTTGAAGGAAGAGAAGTTTGTGAAATGTTCCGATGGAAATAATAGATTTCCATACCAAGCATGTTAAATTAAAAAAAATAACTCATGGTTCAACAGTTCATACAAAATGTGTGTGTGTGTGTGTGTGTGTGTGTGATGCATTCTATCAAAATATTAAGGAAAAGGTTTTCAATAATTCAGCCCAACTCCCCGCTGACTTAGACATTTAAAGCTGTCGAAAGACTGAGTAGTATTATGTCTGAAGAAAGCCATCCACTTGAGTAAAAAGAGTTCTTTTCTTAATTAGCTGTCTAGAGAGGCTTTCGAGATGTGACTTCATATTTGATATCACTGTCACCATGGCTTTGGCACATTTTAACCGGATTTAAACAACCAAAACCGCTTGCTTTTTACTTGCTGTGACACTACTGTCATTTTTTGAATGTGCCTAAGAAAAATATAGATCACATTCTTAGACAAAAACAAAATGCAGTAAGGAGTAGAAACAAGTTCTGCAATACAAGAGGAAGGTGAAGCTTTAAATGAATTCAAAAGGAGCCACAGGGCAGCTAGGCATAAATAAATAAATAAATAAATAAATAAATAAATAAATAAATAAATAATCAGATTTACTTAAGAAAGTTGTGTGAAAGGAAAAATAGGAAGCATCACTTTTAAACTCTGATATGAATCAGGCTCCATCATTCAAGAATGGGAACATTTCCCACTTTGATAGGCAAAATAGATGTTTTCCATGAAAAACCAAAACCAAAAACAAACCAAAACAAACCAAAACACCCCTGTAGTGAGTACTGTAGAGTCCATACAATACGTTATGCACTAGCAATTCAGCTGTTAATGAAACAGGATTCAAGCAAGGAAATGAAAGGGGAACTTAATATCAAATAACTCTTAAAATCTAGATAATGTCCTCAATCATGAGTCCAAACGTACTGCATTGTGAAGATTTCTCCATCTCCCTGGGGTGGAGGCAGAAAAATGGTGAATGACCACAAGCAAGCAGAATATAAACAGAATGTATTGATTAAACAAATTGATAAAATAGATTTTTTATATCAGCCCAAATTCTTAGATTTCATCAGATCACCCAAACATATTTGCACAAATACAAATGTGGAAGGAAACTCAGCCAAGACACAACCACTGGCTGAGGGACAATATCTCTAAATCACAGGCATTCAATATTTATCCAATGAATGAATTATACTATATTATATAGTATGATTTATATATTTGTGATATGAACACAGAAGTACCTGTCCTATAAAATATATAGACAAGAGAACAATGGAGACATGATGTTAAATACGCCAAAGGAGAGACATTCACAAATGAAATAATAATAATCTAAGGAGGATACCCATAGAAATATAGGAAGGTGTGATTTAAAATATGGAGGTGTGAAGACTTTTGTCATTTGTTGATTTGATTTAGTTTGTCGCTGCTTTGAGATTTCAGCTTTTTATTTCACTCATGGTAGAATCCTGAGCCCTATACTCCACTTACAACAATTATGGATTTCAGCAAATGCATAAAAGCAAATAGATAGAAACTAAATTGTAATTTGGGTGAGAAAGAGTTGACTCAGGAGGGCTCTCACAGGAGTTGCGCAAAAGCATAAATTGGTAGACTTAAAATTAGCCCAGAAGTCACGTGTTCTCACCCATCCTCATTCCTCAGCATCTTTGAACGCAGCCTTTTCTTAGCCATTTAGACCCACTGCTGACCCCTTTCCTGCCAGCTCACTTGCACTCCTAGAGTCTTTGCTTTGGAGAGGCTGGGGTTCAGACTTGTCCTCCTCTTGCCTTGACCTCGAAGCGAAACCTGGTATCACCTTTTCTGAAGGGATCACGTTGGCCTTCTCAGAAGTGTGTGAGATTTGGAGATGTACTCCTGAGTATTCAATAGGAATGTTTCTAAATTCATACCTTAAGACAAGCTGTGATCTACAGCAACACAAAACTTTATGGTTAACAAGAAGATGTTAATTTCAAACACACGCATAGGAAAGCACTGTTACTTTTCTTTTGTTCCATTTTGCCCATGTTGGCTTCAAATTTCTGAGTCTTCCTCACTTTACTTCTCACGCATTAGGATTGCAGGCATGTACCGCCTTCCCCTCCTTAGGAGGGTTTCTTAAACTGTTTAAATTTTTAAAGACATTTAAGAACCAAGATAGACAGCATGCTTCTCTAATGTGTAAGTTCTTACCACAGCCTCTAAGACACCTTATAACTGGGTTATAAGGACCTGCTTTATGTATTCACACTTAATTGCAATTTAAATATACTGTATGATTTAACACTTTCGTAATTTGAATAGTTGGCCATAATCTTTCACATTGAAAAAAGAAAACTCCCTTGATAGTCTCTTAAAGCTTGGGGAAAAAATGACTTTTCTTTTCTTTTCTTTTTTTTAAAGATTTATTTCATTTTATTATTATATGTAAGTACACTGTAGCTGTCCTCAGACACTCCAGAAGAGGGAGCCAGATCTCGTTACGGATGGTTGTGAGCCACCATGTGGATGCTGGGATTTGAACTTATCACCTTTGGAAGAGCAGTTGGGTGCTCTTACCCGCTGAGCCATCTCACCAGCCCCAGACTTTTCTTTTCAAATTCAGTTACCAGGGAGACTTCAGCACGCCAGGTCTCATGAAGGCATCCACACGCAAGGCATTTTAAATGATTAGTAAGCTAGGAATTATTATATTGTATTTTTTCCATTGAGAACAACATTGTTCATCTTGGCTATATCTATACCAGAAAAGTACTAGACATAAAAACCAAGTGTAGTGTACAAAGAGACAAGTGAAGAAAGGATCTAGAGGCATTCATTTTCTTGGTCTGATGGGCACAGGATTGGTGCTTTTTAAAGCAAAAAAAAAAAAAAAAAAAAAAAAAAAACAAAGCTATCTTTTTCAAGTGATTATTAAACTCAGTCTGTGAACTCATACTTCAAGTCAAAGACTAAGGAGAAAGGCTGTGATCCTTGGGATGGGGAGTTCATCAATGTGAGGCGTTAGGGTAAGAAGGTAAGAAAACTTAAGTAAAAGTCTGTGGTGAGCGAAGGAGACAGGAGGGGGCGCTGGGAGGCTTAACCAGTGAAGCAACCAAGTCCCTGAAGGGATTAGAGAGAGCTGGAGATAGTGAATGCGGATAGAGGATTCGAGCACAGCAGCAAGGAGAGACACTTTCTCATTCCTCATAAGATGAGCGTGGAGATCGGTGTAGCCAAGAGCTAGACATGGTAATGAATGCTGATAATTGAGCAACCAAGAGAGTGGGTCAGGAAAATCAACAGTTCAAAGCCAGCTTGTGGTATATAGTAAGACTCTGTCCAAGAACAAAAGGAAAGAGAGAAGAGAGAAAAGAAAGAGGATGGAGGGTAAGAGAGAGGGATAAGGGAAGGAGGGATGGAGGGAGGGATGGACAGGAGATAGAAAAGTAACAGAGAGTAAGGTAACAAAAAAAGATATAAAGATATAAAGATAGTCACAGCCTAATGAGAAGTCCTATTGAGAAAAGGAAAGAAGAAAGAANGAGGGGAGAGGAGGGGAGGGGAGGGGAGAAGAGAAGAGAAGAGAAGAGAAGAGAAGAGAAGAGAAGAGAAGAGAAGAGAAGAGAAGAGAAGAGAAGAGAAGAGAAAGTGAAGCAAGATCATGGTAATTGGGGCCTAGAATACAAATGAAAGCTCCTGGACACTGGTCAATGTTAACACTTCAGTGAAACTAGAGGCCTGGAAATTTGACATGGCCAAGAGTGCCACATGCATCTTCTCTCCAACAATCTCACGGGTGAATTTAACGCGAGTGAAATCATCAAACCTATTGGATTTGTGATAAATAACAGTAAGCCTTGCAAGAAGCTGATAGACTAAAATCAAATGGAAGAATATTAGAGAGTTTCTTTATCCTTATGATTAAGGTAGGACACCTTTACTACAAACTAGACCTGGGCATGGGGCTGCATGTCTTTAATCCTAGCACTTGGAAGGCAGAGGCAGCATGGTCTATATAGTGAATTCCAGGGCAATTAGGAGAGTAGAGTAAAACCCTGTCTCAAGATAAATAAAAGAACTAAAGGCAAGTTATTATGCTCAAGACTATGCTAGTTCTACTACCCTTATTATTGTACCCATTTTATAATTAAGGCAAAAGGATCCCAGGATAACTAGCAGTCTAGACTCTAAATGCCTGTGCCCCAGAGATACCACTCTCATTCCAGCCTCATGGTATTAATTAATGAAAGCCCACTGCACTTCAATATCCAAAGGCTTAATGCCTGAGTCAATACCACCTCAAAAGTGCTGGGTATAACAAACATATTTCTTGGAAACCTGGTGTGTCTTAAGAGTTTACAGAATTTGAAATATTTCTTAGTTCATACAATGCTTAAATAATTTCATGCATGTTAATTTTTTTTGTCCTTAAAGCCATTAGTCCTTGCTTCTTTCTTCTTGCATCTCAGAACTAGGAAGCAACAGGTATCATAACAATGATGCCCTAAAAATATGTATATGAATTCATTTACATCTAATATGCATAATTTATATTCTACCGGTTTGTTCCTACAGCACTGAGAAGCATTCAAATGAACTATGTTTCTTAAGGTCCATAAAAAACCACAATAGCTTCACTTGCTGCAAGCGACTTTGGTAGCCACAACTTGAGGAACAAGTATGATTATGAGTTGAATATAACAGATATTTATTCTCAGAACATTCAATTTAGCTGACAAGATTATTGTGGTGACCTATGAAAGCTTATTACTGTAGTTTATGTATGAAGTAGCTCCTCAAAGACTGATCTAGGGAAAGCTTAGATCAGTGGTCAAGCAGTGGTCACTGTGAGGGCTTTGAGGAAGTTACTGCCCTGGGAAGGCTCTGATTTAATGCATACATCATTCCACTGATGTATTAATAGGCAATAAGAAAGACACCTTGAGGGTTTCTCAGGGATTTGCCAGACTCCTGCATGGCAGTCGTTGGCTTGGCTCTGCTTTGGCTCAGACTTCCTGGGCAGTATCCATCTGCTGGGGGAGGAGGGCAGAGTCCTGTGGGCTGGTGTCCGTGCATGTGTTTGCTGTGCATTGTAAAGACTAAGTGGCCCATAAGCACAGTCATTATCACTTCTCCCAGCCATTATCACACTGGCAATGCAGAATATGTCACTACTAGATAGCTAATATCCACTTTTCTGTCTGACGCAAGCTACTAAACGGGCATACGTAGCCATGGGCAGCCACAGATTCATATTCAACAGAAAGGTCTGGGCCTGGTAAGAGTGAAAGCCAGCCAGCCAGATAAACCAAGTTCCACTTAAATGAATGTTCCACAATTTTTCATGTACCTAGGAATCAGTTTAGAGAACTTGGGAGGATACAGTTTACAGTAGGTCCAAGGTAGTCTCAAGAGAGCCGGCACATCAGCAAGTCCCAGGTCAGGCCAATTCTGCTCATTGACCTTTTTGGCTAGAAAGGCCAGAGAGCTGATCCTTCTCCATCACGTTCAATTTATATCATTATTATCAATTTAGGAAATCTAATCCAATTAATGTTTCATTGTCTAAAGATTGCCGTGGCTCTATAGCTGTGGTGGGACCTTGAAAGAGGTTCATCTGAGTGCTAAAGAACAGAGTTTCACCCACCCATTAAGAATGTGTTTTGTTGTGCATGAAAAAATGAACTGTAAACAACCCAGAAGCCAGCCAAACAAGGCTTTAGGGACCAAATAACACCAAACAAGACTTAGATGAGAGTCCATAACAACCGAAATACTCCAGGTTCTCTTAGCCTTTAACCCAGTCTCTGGTAGTGTTTTCCATGGTTCCACTTGATATGCAGATAGTTCTTCCAGCTACAATCATAGACCAAAGCTCCAGCTTTTCAGGAGGAAGGACAGGAAGAGAAAGAGATGAAGAACAGAACCATGGTGAAGAGAGACGTGTAAGAGAAAGAGATGGAGAAAAGGTGGTTTCAGCAAAGTTCTTTTATGTAATAGCCAACTGGTAGTGGATTGCTGGATCAAAATCTGTAAATAAATTACCTGTGTTTCATATATATATATATATATATATATATATATATATATATATATATATATATATATACTTTCAGCATTTATTATAGTTTGTGTGAGCAAATCTGGGCTTGGTGCCACCTGCATCACTATGGCAACAAGTTGCTCTTGAAGTCGGGAGGTGGTATTTGCAGAATCATTTTATAGGAAGAGTTCTGAGAAAGTTGGGAGCTTGCCCAAGGTCAAACAACAATGGCAGATACTCTCCAAGAAAGTCTAGAGAATTCCTTCAGGGAGGGGCAAAGCTGAATTCTGTCTCAGTGTCGCATAAGCCATCAGCTTCCGGCTTCCTTAACTCGAACTGCTAAAAATATCTATTATGGCTAGGTGTGCTGGCTCATGCCTTTAATTCTAGCACTCAAGAGGCAGAGGCAGCTAATTTCTGTGTGTTCTAGGCTAGGCAGGGCTGCATAGTGAGACTCTGTCGATAGATAGATAGATAGATAGATAGATAGATAGATAGATAGATAGATAGATAGATGATAGATGATAGATAGGACTATTGCCTAAAATAGAGTTTACACTTTGAATAATATTTAATCTTTAAAAATAAGCAAGAGGAGAAAAGAAGGGAAAAGGGGAGGAAGAAGAACAAAGATAGAAAGGGAGAAAGAAAGTAAGAATTGGGGGAGGAAAAGAGGGAGGGAGAAAGGCAAAGATAGGATGGGGGGGTGGAGACCAAGCAGGCCCCAGGGACAGGAGTTCTGTTTCTAAGAAGCAGCTGCAACAGGTACTGCATGTGGCCTTCAGAACTGTGAGTCCATTCCCTGATCTCAAACCTCCAACACTAAGCCTCACTTCCTGTTAGGCCTCCGCCAAGGGGGAGGGGCTAAACCATTGCTACATTGTTTCTTATTCTCTAACAAATGAGCATTTGTAAGAGATTTCCCCCAAGTTCTGGATGCTACTAAAAACTTAAGTATGGCTGTTCTGTTGGGAAAATCTGACATCACTGCCGCTAAAAGGCTGGTGCACACATGCTCCTTCCCTCGGTGGCAAGAAGGCTGTGTTTACCTTCAATACACTGTCCCTGGAAAAGTCTATGTTGGGATACAAATATGACCATCGCCCACTGACTGACGCTGTTGCTTGTTCCTTTGTCTTTGGGGCATCCACACTGCTCAGAGGTGAGGCGGTGGGTGTGGTGACTCACACGCCGGTTCTGAGACTAGTATGTTGGAATATGAAACCCAGTTACTCCAATTATGTGTGGGTCGCTGGACGGTGGTGGCGCACACCTTTAATCCCAGCACTTGGAAGGCAGAGGCAGGCGGATTTCTGAGTTCGAGGCCAGCCTGGTCTACAAAGTAAGTTTCAGGACAGCCAGGGCTATACAGAGAAACCCTGACTCGAAAAACAACAATAACAACAACAAAAAATTATGTGTGGGTCCTGGGGCAGCTTATCTCTCTGTGTCATTTCCTCATTTGCACAATTGGATAACAGCCACCTTCTCATATTACAGCTAGGGTTGAGTGAGTTGTACTCTGGACTGTGTCTGGAGGGGAACCTGACCGCTGGCCCTCAGTAAGCATCAGCCCACCTCCCCTGACACCCACTCACCTTCTCCCTCTGGATTGCTTTCATTTCTTGGAGCTTGGCTTCCTCAGCTTCCTTCCTGATTCGAATAGATTCATCCCTCTTGAGCTGAATTGTAGTGAGATTACAGGGGACAGGGAAAAAAAAAAAAAAAAACAGTTACCATTTTTCAGTCTGAACTTCTGGAACACAAAATTATGATGAAAGGCAAATTACAGTATTGTTTGTGTTATACCTCACCATGATTATAGGTTGTTACTTTAAGCCACTTAGATCTCAGAAAACGGCCAGGCTGCATCTCCTGCCTGAGAAATCTTAGTGTTCCTTCATGGGTATCTATCTATCTATCTATCTATCTATCTATCTATCTATCTATCTATCTTTTATCTCTCTCTCTCTCTCTCTCTCTCTCTCTCTCTCTCTCTCGCTCTGTGTGTGTGTGTGTGTGTGTGTGTTTATCCATGCACACAGGACAAAAAAGTAAACAATTATTCCTTATTATAAAACTCAAAGGATTTATTGTAAAAAATCACTGGTTATTTTAAATCATTTTTGTACTACTTATATCACTAGTTTGAAATTTAAAAAAATAACATATTCTGGGACTGAAAATGTAGTAATCTTAAACTATAGTCAATATGTAACTAATTTGAAGGACTGCCTTCAATCAAAGGTCATGCATAGCACACATGGCTTGGGTAAGAATTCTAGATATTCTCCTCTCTACTTCCCACTGCCTAGCAATTTTTTTTTTATTTTGAGAATTACATTTTACAATTGATTTAGAGGTTTTATATTTTGAGTCACAGTGTTATTTCATGGTTTCTTGGAAATGTTGGTACTGAAAATTGTTGACGAAATGATACTAGGAGAAATGGATTCTGACCTTTTGCTGGTATTTAGAACGCATCTGTTGCAGCTGTTGTTTCTGTCTGACTTCAGCCTCAGACTGGCTTCCACCTAGTGAAAATATATAAAAATAATAAATAAATAAATAAATAAATAAATAGATAGATAGATAGATAGATAGATAGATAGATAGATAAATAGATAAGCCACGAGGGTAAAACAGGAGTACTAAGCTGCAGGGCCAGCTGTTGAGTACTAGTTAACTAGTTAACTGCTCAGCTGTTGAGTACTAGTTAAGTAGTTAACTGCATGGGAACCCAGCAGTGTGACTTGAAATTTTTATACACCTGGGCATCCGGAATAAAGCCGGTTGCCTTCAAAAGCTCTCTAAGAGCCGGTGGTCACTTTAAAAGCTAACTGATAGGTGGGAAGATGAGACTTTGTTCTTTAAAGGCGGGAGCGCTAGGGCTTTCCATCATAAACATTAAAGTCTTCACCTAGCTTGAAACCATGCCTGAAGGACCACACTAGACATTAAGCAATTCTGCCTTGGCTAAGAATGCTAGAACATTCCTCCTGCATAAGAAAGAACCCTTCGGATTTTCAGCACTGCAGATGTACGTGATCTTTATTACCCACTCATTTCCCCCAATATTTTTATTAGTTCTTTGAGCGTTTCGTCCATGTGTTTTGATCATATTCAGCTCCCCTCCCCCAACGCTTCTCGGATACATTCCCTCTTCCCTACCCGCCCAGCTGTGCATCCTACTTATTTTTTAAATCCTTCAAGACCAATTGCGCTGCCCAAACATTCTTGTTTGTGTGGTCTTCCCCTGGAGAACAGTCAACTTATCGATGACTACATGCTCAGAGAAAACTCTTGGTTTTCTACAAGTCTGTGGCCGATGGGTCCTCAGGAGGGCATGGTTGGTGGTGGCGCAGAGTTGGGTTAAAGGCTAGCCTGGACAGTGAGACTTTCTCTCTGAAAAGGAAGTGGCTGTCTCGTGGATTCTGAGTTCAATTCCCAGCAACCACTTTATGGTTCACAACCATCTGTAATGGGATCTGATGCCCTCTTCTGGTGTGTCTGGAGACAGGGACAGTGCACTCACATACATAAAATAAATAAATCTTAAAAAAAATAGATAAAGGAAGAAGAAGAGGAGGAAGAGGTGGAGGAGGTGGAGGAGGTGGAGGAGGAGATGGAGGAGGAGGTTTGGACTATATTCCTCAAGTCTCAAATTCCTCAAGTTTATTTGGCTAAAGGAGAAATGTGTGGAGTTGCATTTATAGTTCTATATCTTTCATTCATTAAGAGATTTTCAAATTAGCTTCTTCCCCCACCCCCACCCTTTTATCTCTAAGACTATTGGGGTGGTGTGTGGCTTCTAACTCAAGGTATCTTTGTGGTAATTGGAACTGTGCCAAACCTCTATGAGCTAAGCTCGGCTGACTGTCAAGTCAAGACAGGAAGTAAACAACCCCCACTGAGGGATGGGGGTGTGGGCATCCCCTCTAAAGGCCTGAAACCCCACACAGGAGACTCAGACAACCCATCACCCTGGTAGCACCTGCTCTGCCAACTCAAATGTCCCCTCAGCCCTAGTAGCATGAAAACCCAGGAGACCCCCATCTTTACACCCACTTCTGGGTCCCCAGCTTAATCCCATTCTATGTTCCCAATGGACTCTCCATTCAGTTTCGTCACCTTGGCATCTAACACCCAGGATGTGATATGCTGTGGTAGCTTTCCTTTGCATCCTGGAAGTGCTGTGGCTGGGCATATGCAACGCCCCAGGTAAGCTCTCTTCAGAGCTGATCATCTAAGAGGCTCTAAATTATGTGCCAATTAAGCCATCACTTTATTCCCACACAACTGTGGCAGATGTATTTGCTCCTTACATAAAACCAGAGGCAGCAATCTACCTGCACGTTTGAATGTTTCCTATCAGATGAATTCCGTCTCCGACAGAACTACCATAGAGCAAGCCTTCACATGTGAAGAAAGGCAGACCCAGCCTGTCTCAGTAGGATCTGCCAGTGACCCTGCCTACCCGCTCTGGCTTTCTGTCTGCCACTCACCCAGCCGTTGTGGCACCAAGTGGACTGGTTTTGCCCTGTTCTGTTGCTTCCATCTCTCCAGGTCTGCCAGTTCTTGCTCAGCAACTAACCAGGAGAGAAATTGCAAGTCATCGATTGTTTGAAAAGAAACCTGGTCATTCCAACATCAAAACACACAGCAGACAGCAGTTAATGAGTTTTCCAGAAGGAGACAGAAAAAAGTGAGCATGAAAAGCTGATACCTTCCAGCCCCCCCCCCCCCCAAGTTATACGGGGGTCAATCCCTGGCAGCTCCTAAGTGTCCTCACAGAAGGTACAAATTTGAACAACAGCTAAACTCCTACTAACACAAAGAAATATAGTTTTCTCTCCAACACCAACATTCTTAAAACCTCATGAATTATTTCGAAAGGCTTTCTATAGCAAATGTGTACAAAAACTAGAATATTCAAATGTCAATAAGGTCCGGGTAAATATACATCCCCAAAGAATTATGATGCCTATATTTGCTTTATTTTTAATGTTTCTCAAGCTGGCTGCAACTCTGAGGAGGGAGGCTCTGCCCTGTGCGTTGGCACCCTGCTTTGGGTCTTGGTATTCCTCATTGTCCAAATATTCAGACAGCAGGGGGCGCCTGGGAGAGTTAGTTCTGTTGCTAGGGCATATAACCTAATCTCCCGGTTTAGTTCCCACTAGAACTTGAACTTGAAGCCTGTAAGACGTTGGAACCTTGGGGTTCTGTTGGCTAAATGTCTGCCGTTCCCACTGTCACTGAAGACCACTGTCATTTGCTATACTGACCCACCAGACCACCCTGATTGATTCTTGTCCATGTGGTCTCTTCGGATAACTAACTTCCTGGCTGTGCCATTATGGCCTCATTGGTCACTGAATTCCCTTCCAATAACCTAAGAAGGGACAGCACAGAATCCCGGAGCTGGAAACATGGCCAACATGGGCAGTCACACAGTGTCCTGGTGAACCATGTGAACATTATCTCCCCTTGCAACTACAAATAATGCTATAGTGTCAGAAGGCAGCATTCGTTAGTTCTGTGCCTCAGTTAAACCTGCTACTCATGCTCTAAGTACAAGGAGTACAGCCAAAGATTAGGGTGTGCTCCCTGCCCTCCAGGTAATTATCTGGGGCAGAGGGGGGTGATTATACAGACTGTATAAGGTAAGATTGTAGAGGTTTAATTGACAGATACAGAAGGATAAGAATACAAACACACACAAAAAAGTTTATTAAGGACAGATGGAACATTTATTTTAAAAAGGTACAAATTCCCTTATAATCCTTTTGATATATAGCATGTCTAATTTCAAAGATATTCACAACACCATTAAAATATCACCACTAACTTACTAAGAACAAGATCCAAAAAAAAATAACAACAGGTGTGAAGTTGTTTAAACCCAAGAAAAACCCAAAGTTCATAGTCACTCGTACCATGAGTTCTGTTACTAATGTAGAGAAACAAATTTAGAAGTGCTAGCAATAGAATAATTTTTACAAGTGTAATTAAAACTCTTAAGGTTTTTGTTTTAAGTCCTCGGTAAGATACCGTCTCTATAAATAAGAAAATAAAAATACTTTAAAAAAACTATAAAGAGAAGCATTCTGAGTGTCGGGTGAAAGGGCGTGCCATACTTCTCTGTATCTTCTGCCTTCGGCTCTCGTTGGGTGCGATCAGGGTGTATGTGCCTGCGCTGGAATGGACAGAAAACAGTGGTTATCATCATGACAGCTTCCTAAGGAATCTAAGCCACCAGACCATCTTCCTTCTGATACCATTAGAAGACAGCCTTTAAGAGCTTGCTCTGTTCAGTGCTACTTCCAATCTAGCTGAAAAACACAAAGCAATGGGCCAGATGACTAGTTCCTGCAGGTCTCCATCACCACTGTTTTGGGGGAAGACTGCCCTTGTAGGGCGTCTCTCCTCTAGGTGGCGCTTGCGAGTCAGTCCCAATAAGGCTCATGTTCTCTTATAGGCTCACGGCTCACCTTAGGAGAAAGAAAGAAAAAAAAAAAAAAACAAAAACCTGGGGGAATCTGGTGTGTTTTCTGTTCATACAAACAAGAGTCCAAGTCATTCGCCGTGCAGCCACGACTTCTTTGTGACCCATGTGATTAACCTACTAGTCTTATAAGCCTGGACCCCTCCCTTAGCCTCCTCGCTTTTCTGGGGACACAGGCTGAACATAAATGATCAGGAGCCCAGGGAAGCATGGACACTTTGAACATGGGAATCAAGGAAGAATTTCTTTCTGTCAGTTTTATCTTCGTTCTTTCTTTAGCAGGTGCAGTCCAAACATGTGTGTGTATACTTGTGTGCACTTGTCTGTGTGTGGGTGTGTAAGGAGCTGAGGTCGACGCTGTGTGCCTTCTGTTTCTGGACACCTTTTTTTTTTTTTTTTTTTGTTGAGATGGGATGTCTCTCTGAAGTCTCTAGTCCTATTTTGACTAGACTGGCTGACCAGAGGGCCCCCATCTCTGCTCCTTCCACATCCCCTCCCTTACATCTCCGGGGTTAGAGACACACCAGTCCATGCTGGACTTTTCCCCTGGCTGCTGGGACTCCAAAGTCAGGTTTTCATGTGTGCACAGCAAGCCCACTGAGCCATCTCCCCAGACCCCTTTTTTGGTAAGCAAAAATATTCCACACTTAGATACCAGGAATACCAAGCTACATAAAACACAGTGAACCTTTAAGGGCAGAGGTGGACTTCACTGGTATGCATTTCAGATCTATGGGGTGGTACCTGGCTCACAGTGGCTGCCTGATAAAGTACAGCGTCATAGATCCCAGCTGTGAGCCTGTGCTGGAGTGGCTCTTTTTTGAGCCAATGCACGTGGTCCCACCAGAGCATGAATACTTCGTAAAGCAAAAATATAGTACAGCAGTAGACTGCAGCATACATACGGATACAGTTTGGGAGAAAATGCTGTGGATAAATGCAACCAGCTTATAAATCTATGGTTAAAAGAAAAAACGCTAGATACTCTTAGAAGTCTCTCCCCCACCTGGGAAGTCACCATTTCTAAGGGCAAATTAGCAAAGACAGAACAGTCGAGGCCAAAAGTGCTGATTAACCGAAGCCATTTTTCCTTATCTCATTATTTTCCGTGCTGTGAGCCTTCAGCCAATGAGCTTCATCCGGGACTTTAATTTTAGACTTGTAATGCGAGGTGTGCGACCACCTTTGCATGCAAATGGGGCTGCTGGGTGCCCAATTACCTAATGTGTATCAGCAGATGGTGCATGGGTAGCCTAGCTCACATACAACGTTATGAATACAGAATTAGGAGGCTGCCACTGGAAATTAATCCCTTATCTGTTGCACAGCCTTTGATCACCCTGAGAAAGACTGTTTCACTCCTCGACTGTCACTACTTTATAGGCGCTGGGGGTGCTGCAATCCTGTGAGTAGTATCTGGGAACTTCAACAGGATGCAATGGTGAGCCATTCTACGGAGCCCTAAAGCTGAACCGCGAGGCACTGGATTTAAAGGTTAACTGTGAAATTGCTGCGCCCTTCTCGGTGCTGAGGCGGTGATGTGGAGTCGAGGCCGGGGATTTGCCTATGCTGCACATCAGCAACTTTTAACCTTTACCATGCATCGGAATCACCTGGAGGGCTCGTTGGCAGGCTTGTTAAAGGGCAGAGTTTCTGATTCAGTGGCTCTTGGGTGAGGCTCAATAACAGGCATTTTTTAAAAAATCGGTTCCGGGTTGCTGTTTGCAGAGGTTAATCTTCATCGTCATCTTGGCTGGATTTAAAATCTCCTAGAAGAAACGCCTCTGGACCAGTTGGCAGGGGCATTTCCTGGAGGGTTGACTAAAGAGGGGTGACCCACCCTGAATGTGGAAGGAATAAAAAGGGGGAGGAAGAAAATATGCAGAGAACCAGCGATCTTCTCTCTGCTTCCCAACTGCAGACTCAGTGTGGCCGTCTGCCTCCCACCAACCCTTCCTCTTTTAGTTTCATATCCGACAGCAACCGGGAAAGTGATGAACATAGCGCTGCCCAAGGCTCCACACTTAAAAGAACCACTCCTATAGAATAGTTACACCTTCTGTGCTTCCGATATGGCTTGTCCCCACCCATGTTGACCCATGTTGAAGCTTAAACCCCATTGCATTAGTGTTTAGAGCGAGTAGGGCCTTTAAGAGAAGTCATTGACCATGGGACCACTGCTCTTACAATGGACTAATGGATTAATGCCATTCTCACAGAAGTGGGCTGGGCATCACAGGACTGGATTAGGTAAGAGTATTAACTATTGCTGTAACTCAGGGCTAGTCACCAGCTTGATCTTCTGCACATACCTGCTACCCCTTCTGCCTCACCACCTTGCACAGCCAATGGTGTATAGGTGCTGATAGCATCCTCTTGAGACTTTCTGGCCACCAAATTTGTGAACCAAATGAATCTCTCTCTCTCTCTCTCTCTCTCTCTCTCTCTCTCTCTCTCTCTCTCTCTCTCTTTGAGACAGGGTTTCTCTTTATAGCCTGGCTGTCCTGGAACTCACTCTGTAGACCAGGCTGGCCTCAAACTCAGAAATCCGCCTGCCTCTGCCTCCCAAGTGCTGGGATTAAGGCGTGCACCACCACACCCGGCGAATCTCTCTTTTTAAAAATGCATTACCCTTCTTAGGTATCTTGTTATAGCAACATGTAAGCACCAAGAAACTGTCGGGATATTTTTTGATGAGAAGATGACCAAGGTCATGTATAGTGGTGCACACCATTATTAACCCCAGCACTTGAGAGGTAGAGGCAGCTGATCTCTGTGAATCTGAGTCCAGCCTGGTCTATATAATGAGTTCCAGACCAGCGGGGCTACATAGAGAAATGCTATCTCAAAAATAAAATATAAAGCCGGGCAGTGGTGGCGCACTCCTTTAATCCCAGCACTTGGGAAGCAAAGGCAAGTGAATTTCTGAGTTCAAGGCCAACCTGGTCTACAGAGTGAGTTCCAGGACAACCAGGGCTACACAGAGAAACCCTGTCTTAAAAAAACTAACTAACTAACTAACTAACTAGCTAAATAAATAAATATGTATAAACAAAACAAATCTACACACATACACACAAACAACAAAAACTGTTTAGAGATTAATAAATTTTTGATAAACGAACCGATGTTAAACTATGTGCTAAAAACCATTAGATTAACTAAACAACAGAGCTAAGACTCAGAAGTCACAGCTTTTAACCTATAGCAATTAGCTGTAGCTGATTTTTCAACTTAACATAAAAAGCTTAAATTATGCACTGTTTTACTTCAACCCTAGCCCCTTTATGAATTAGTCAGTCAGCATACTTGGTACTTTCGTGCAGATGTGTCATCATACTTCGTTACAACTCATTGTCCTCATCCACTGGCCTCTTCCTTTCCAGCTGTTTCTCCTCCGTTTCCCAGTCGCTTACTTATTTAGCTTCCTCATTACATATATTCTATTTCCCTATTTCCCACTTCCCTTAAAATTTCTTCTTCACCTCTCATGACCTCCTTTCTAGTTTCATGACCTAAACAGACCTTACACAGACACAGACACACATACACACACACACACACACACACACACACACACACACACACACACATTTAAATCTAGGTTCTGCCTATGAGAGAAAAACTCAAAAACATGTGGTATTTGTCTTTCTGGGCCCAGCTGATTTCATTTGATGCGGTGATGTCTAGTTGAAATCATTGTCCTGCAAATGTCTCAGGTTTTCATTGTGTCTTCATAAATTCCATTGTGTGCATTTTTTTTTCTTTCACAAGATGATGAATAAAAGCTGGTCCCATTTCCTGTAACTTCAACCCCTTGAAATACTTCCAAGCCATATGAACACTCAGCTGAAACCTATTACAGAATTACTATGCTGGAGACTTGCAGGACGTGGGAGAGGTGTCAACGGCACATAACACCCATTTCCATCAATCTTACACATTAGTTGGGAACAATTCAAGAAGCCAACGTAAGTCAATGACAGAAAGATCCGAACAAGTGCTGGAGCGAGATGATGTAAGTAGCCAGAGATGCAAGCAGAGGAGTCCCACAGAGAACCCAGACCAGCAGTCAACCTCAGGGAAGAATGCCAAGCTGAAGGCATGGCAAACGAGTTTGCTAAGAATATTTCACGGGGAATTTTCCCAAGCCCACCTTTCTGCTTATACAAATTACAGAAGAGAGTTGGAGGGGAGATCTGTTTACTGAAGACTGTACTTTATAATCTCTAACCTGATTAACTCTGATGAAGAGACAGACCAGTGGTGGCATTCGTCAGTCACAGCTGGCATGAGACTTCTGGGCCAGAGACAAAGCACTTACTATGCCTTGCACAGAAAACAGTGTGACCTGATAGGATTATTTACATCTTTCTCCCTCTCTGTCCCCACGTCGGAGAAACTGCCCTGGAACAGGGCTGCAGGCTGCAGTACCCATACATATTGTAAATGGGAAAAGAGAGAAGAGAGAGCCAGCGAGCCCTGAAAGTAAAGGATTTTAATCAAAAGCCTTTTCGCCTAACACTAACAGTGGTCCTAGTAATACGCATTTTATGTGAGAGGATGCCTTAGCAATATTTTATTGGCTGAAAATGCCAAACGGAAGACATCTTAATATAGGAAAGCAGCGCCAAGTGATTTACTTTTTATCTCTCCTTTTTGCAGTAGGAAGAGGCGCTTAAAGTCTAAGGCTGTGCTTTTTATTTTTAATATTGTGTGGCCGAGTGCAAGGCCCTGAGAGAGCAAAAATATTCATCTCTTCCCTCTGAACTTTTTTTTTTGGACATGAATAGCCAGTATAATTTATTAATGTTCTCAACCAATTAGTTCCCACCCACAGCAGACCTTTGCCTTTTAGCTCCGTGACATTTCCTTCACCAAGTGAAGTCAGGAGCTGCGGATGCAACAAGCTCAAACTGCGTAGATTTAGCATTCTGGTCACTTCCTAACGAAGCAACATGCAAACTGCCGAAACAAATATATATTTTTGAAAATGAGTTCCCTTAATTATCTCATTGAAATTTAATGAAGTGTCTGTTGGTAAGATTGTTTCCAATTTCCGGCAGTGAGCTCCCTTGAGACAGAAAGATGGGCCTAGGAGATAACGGCAGCCAGGGCTCTTAACAGCTGAGGCCTCTCTCCAGACCATGAAGCTTATTATTTTTAACCAGAATAACTCAAAGTTTTTGAGGCATTTAAAGTTGTTAGAGTTCCTTTTTCAAACAGTCTAAATTCTCAATCCAAAACCCAAAAAGATGGTACTGGCTGGATCACCCTTGACCCTGCTGCTTTCTACGATACCCGATCCAGCATCCCACACTCTGGTGTAGATGGGCTTGTGGAAGTGATTTCAGCAGTGTTGCCCGCTGGCTTCTGTTGGGAAGGAGAATGAGAACACACTAGGCAAAAAGAAGCCAGAGCCCAGAGCTTTCTGTGTATAGAAAGCCTATGCACAGTAGAAAAAGACATGAGTGCATGCACGTAAATTCATGGCCAAGGTGTGCCACGTCTTGATAAGATATGACCAGTTTACACAGATCAGAAAAAACGCACCCTACTGGAGATTCATGGCTTGATACATATTTCATGCCTATATTACTAATTTAACTGAGGCAGGATGGGCAGATAAAATGCACGGCTACAGAGTATAGACAGGAGGTGTTATACAGCTTCACTTAAAAATATATGCAATAAACACTATACACACCAGAAAAACGAAAGCTATCAAGAGCAATTAACACGAAAGATAGAAAGAATATCTGCAGAAAAAAAATAATGCTATAGAGAGCTGCCATTTTTGAGATTGGAACCAATTGCTATCAATTTATAAAATGTATTAAATTGCTCCCTCGGGAAAAATTAGAAGCAATCTGTGTCTTCTGACCATGCATCAGGTGTGAGATTTTGACGTGACTATTACAAGCTAATAAACTTGCCCTTGGCTACTTCCTGGACACTGACAGGAGCCTGGAGGTTCCTGGTCAGAGACAAAAAGACTTCACTCCTCTGAACACAGCCCATAGCATGGCTGGCAGCTCCTTCACACCAGCTCTGACCCTAGGTCTGACGGGGGCACCTGGCATGTCTGCCTTGCAGCTAAGAAACGTAATACTTGGGTTTTCTTTGATTTATGAATCAGGGTCTCAGGATGTAGCTTAGCCTGGCCCTGGCCTCTCCATTGTGCTGCTAGAGCATCTATGGAGCTTGGGTTTCATGTATATGACATCATGCCCAACTAATCTACCATTATTACAGTGGGTGGTCAAACAATCTGGTCGTTGTCCTGAAAAGAGTGTGCCTGCCTTCCAAGGTTCCTGTTAGGTAGGCATCCCTAGCAGTAGCCAGGTTAGCTGGTCAAAGGAGTGTACGAGTTAATTCTCAGGTCCTCAGGATGATGGATGAACACTTCAGCCTAGGACTTCAACATGAGCTATGAAAGATAATCAGATTTCCCCCTCAAAACAGTATTTTCATGATGTTAAAACTCTTGTTAAGAAAATGCCGCCAGCCGGGCGTAGTGGCGCACGCCTTTAATCCCAGCACTCGGGAGGCAGAGGCAGGTGGATTTCTGAGTTCGAGGCCAGCCTGGTCTACAAAGTGGGTTCCAGGACAGCCACGGCTATACAGAGAAATCCTGTCTCGAAAAACAACAACAATAACAATAACAACAAAGAATCTGAAGTTAAAGTTTAAAGAGAACAAGCAGCTGGGCAAAGACTGCCTTCTAAGGAATAAGTCAGTGGAGCAGACTGACAGCTGCCCCATAGCTTAGACACGTCAAACAAGCCAGGCCTTTTCTCCTTTTGATTCTCATTCAACTTAAACTAAGCCTCTTTACAGCACATAAAACCAGAACCCCCACATCAAGTGATGTATATCTCAGTCCATGCAAAGAGTACTTGAGTGAAATTCTTATTTTTAATTTTTTTAAAGTCACATACAAGACGATGTAGAAAGTAGCACTTAAAAGTTACTCAAACCCCACTTCTCAAAGATAACAATTATGTTTTCTTTGGCTGAATTTCCATTCAATCTATATTCTCTACTTTTTGTTGCTTTCATTTGAGGCAAAAATCCCCTTGTGTCCCAAGCCTGGCTTCATATTCACCCAGCAGTTCAGGCTAGTCTCAAATCCACCACCATCTTCCTGCCTCAAATTCCCAAAGATTACAGGTGTGTATCAGCACACCCAGATATGTTCTCTACACAGCGTGTAATTATATTAAAAGTGCAATTTTGATCTTATTTTCCACTTTAAATGGTTTCTCTGCTACATTATAAGCATTCCATACTTAACACTAAATGGCGCCGTAGCAAGTCCTATCACAACATCTAGCTATTTCATTTGTCTGAAACATTCACTGTTCTAAAAAGTCCTATAATTTATACCAAACTAAGCTTTGCACTGAGCACTGTCTAGAAGAACCCTAACAGACTTCTAGAACAATCACTTGGGCTCAAGCATTTGACCCAATTTAGATTTTCTTCCATAGATCGGCTCCCCACTTGCATTTCCAAAGAGCCACAGGTGTGTCAATCTAAATCATATGATTGATCTTTATTCTTCCACTTCATTCTCCTCAGTTTTCAAACAACAAGAGATGCTGGACCCTCCCGAGGTGTATCTTCACTTCCTCCTAAAGGTCTGTCTGGCTTTATAGCTAAGCGCTACCACGTGATTGGTTTGTGGCATTGGCATATCAGTACAAGTGCTGAGAAAGAGACTTTTAACTGGAGACAGGATGGTTAGGCTTTGGGTTGCATTTCCCTTCCTGAAAGGGTTGAGGTAAGAATTGATGCACAAATGGCTAGACAGTCTGCCTGCCCTCTAATGACAAAGCCACCACATTACTGCTGACCTAGAACCAACCCGCCTGGTCAAGCCCTATACCATTACTCCCTCACTAACAACTTTGAGCAAACTACTTAAGTCTCTCTCTCTCCCTCTCTCTCTCTCTCTCTCTCTCTCTCTCTCTCTCTCTTCTCTCTCTCTCTCTTCTCTCTCTCTCTTTCTCCTTTCTCTCTCTCTCTCTTTCCATTTTAAAAATGGGGACAATTATCCATTTCATAGGTAGAAAATGCTTCAGATAATTTCAGGATCCCAAAAGATAGCTAAGCAGGTTAAACGTGTTTGCCACACAAGCTTGACGACCTGAGTTTGGTTCCTGTAATCCACAGTGGAAGAAGAAAACTACCAAAAGTATCCCTGGCCTCTGAACACATGCCATGGCATGTGCGTGCCACACTACCCGCATACATAGTAAATTTCATTTAAGAAAAATAAAATTGGAAAGTAACAGGAGCTGGAGACGTGGCTTAGCTGTTCGGACTGTTCTCTCCTCTTGCTGAAAATCTGAGTTCAGTTCTCAGCACCCACGTGCACTGGCTCCGACTGCCTATAACTCCAGCTCCAGAGGACCTGGTGTCCTCTTCTGTCTTTCTTTGGGTGCCCACACATACATGTGATATGCATACATATATACATGCACACATACACATAGATAAGAAATTAAAAGAGAGCATCACTATTCTATTGTAATTGCCAAGTTTTTGTACCAGCCCTAGTTTGCTACCTTCAAGCCTATCTTATAGGAACACTCTAAACAAAGCTTTGTTTTAGAGTGCTGGTGTGAAGGATCTGCTCTGCAGATAGTGTTACTGATATATGTGATATATATGATGGCTGTTTTCAGTATGATACCCGCACCCATCACTAATCCATCTCCTCACACTATGAATTAGTCCCTTTCTGTATCCTTTTTTTCATAAACATAGTTTTCCTAAATTCTTTGAGTACCCCTGCCTCTGATTCTTCACTCTAACATCTATGCCATAGTCTCTCAATCCTTTTCCCAGTGTCCCAGAGGGACTAAGACAGAAAACAAAATGGTATCTGAGAAAGATAACTTTAAAGATTAGTGAATGTTATTACCGCGCAAGAGGCAGCATAGCGCTGAGCCCGGGCTTTGGTCCTTAATTTATTGAAATAAAATAGACCTACAATAAACTGTAAAACCTTAAGTACATAGCTCTGTGAAGAATCTTCCTTTAAGTCCTCTGGGTTCCAACGAGCGAAGGAAAACGGAAGCAGAGAAAGAAAACAGGCTTTAGGGTGTTACCAAGAAGTAGTCGCCCCAATCGTTTATTTTAAAATCCTTTAGAAGCCTTGGCCTGGGGTGGGTATTCAACTCAGGGGCAGAGTGTTTGTCCAGTATACACTGGGCATGGGTTCCACCCTCACAGCACACATACACAGATAAAACCTGATATATGTGATATATATGATGGCTGTTTTCAGTATCCTAACAAACCACTTTAATAAGACAAAGGCCGTTATTCTCTGCTTGTACTCATTAGTTCTGAATACCTTACATACAGAGTTATTTCTTTCTCCAAACCATAGCGTCATGATGGTATATAATTCCTAAGTACTCTAGCATGTACCTCCAAAAGGGGGGGGGGAGGCGGGGGTGGAAGGCATTATCCTACTCATACATAAAAACATCATCATACCCAAGGAATTTACCTAATTATATTCACATTTAAAATTTTGTCATTTAATTCTTTCCTATTCTCACCATATCCTGGAATCAGTCACGACTTGCATAGGTCTCTGCAGAATGTTAATCTAGGACAATTTCCTTGACTTTCTCCCTTTCGTGATTGGCATCCTTAAGCAGTCTGAATATATTGTCTTATAGAATGTCTCATGATCTGGAGGCAGGGATGACTATTATGCAAAGGCTTACTACCAGCACTTGAGAGGCAGCGGCAGGAGGATCCAGAGTTCAAGGAGTTCAAGGGTTATACAAAGTCCTATCTCAAAAGAGGCCAAAAAAAAAAAAAAATTCACCACCATCTCTTAACAGTGGAACTAAAGTTAAGACAATTGGTAGGTCTGTCTGTCTGTCTTCCTTTGTTTGTTTGTTTCTTCCTTTCTTTACAAGATGTCTTCCTACTGATGTAGTCCCAAACTGGACTTTAACTAAATGATCCCCCTGCCTCAGTGTTCTTAAGATATGAACCATCACCACACCCTTGGATTTTAATGATGGGAAATAGCTTGACTTTTTCTACATTTTACTTTAATAGATTGCTTTTCAATCTTCACATTTGGAGGGAAAACTACAAACATTACAGAACAAAGGAGCCGTCACGGCTGATTTTCTGATAAAGAACAAACCTCCCTAAACCGTCTGTTCCTTTTGATTATTTTTTTTCTCTCAAGCTTTTGTCTCAGATTCAAATACATTCTGAATAGATGCAATTAACCTTAACAATATCCATAACCTCACGGCAGTCTACTGACTTTGAAGTGAGTCACCTTACTGTGTAATTGAGCTAAGTTTCATTTTTTTCTCATTTCTGCAACACTTCTACTGATTATTATAGGTATTATGCCTTTTTTGGGCTCTCGTCATCCTGTTGATTTATTGTTTCACTGTTGCAGCTGTCAAAGGCTTTTTGAAGAATGTCCATTCATTTTGGATGATACTGTACTTGAACAAAAAGATTGCTCCCCGAGACTTGGCAGATCACAAATGCATACCACATCAAGAAGCAGGGGCTAGCGCAAAAAAAAAAAAAAAAAAAAAAGTTGAAAATTCATTCTAACAGGACTGTAATTTATACCTTCCTCCATAAACAGTAAGGTAAATTTGATCTAATCAAACTGAAAACTTAAATGTCTTTCTTTCCATCCACTCTAACAAGCTCCTCTGCTGTGAGCTTTGCCTCTCAGACTGTAGGCGGTGACCCACTAATGCTCTACAAAATCATGCAATGAACTTTTTTTTTAATCAACATGAATGGAAAAATGGAGACTGGAGTGATCACTTAGCCGGTAAGAGCAGTTGCTCTGCCATCCTGAGGACCTTAGTTCAAATCCCCAACACACATGTGAAAACCTAGGCATAGCTGCTCTATATGTTTGCAATCTCAGTATTGAGGAGACTGAGGTGGGCAGGCCCAGAGAGCTCACTGGCTACCTTGTCTAGGCAAAAATGTGAACTTGTAATTCAGCGAGAGACCCTATTTCAGAGTAGTAAGACAGGGAGTGACAAAACGTACCCAGTGTCCTCTGCTCTGGCTACTCCATGTATATGCACGCATGTGCAAACTCACATGTATGTACCACACACACAAGAATAGAAAATGTCAATGTGTCACACATAGTGAGAATTGTTTGTGTGGAACTTCTTTTCTGTTGTATTTATCTTCATACATACTGATAAAGTGGAAGTATCTGGTTTCTTTAAAAACTTGGATGTATCAAGTGATATTTTTCTGGAAGCTGTCTTGTGAGAAGGCATGAGATGTTTTATTGAAAACAGACACTTGAAAGGGCATGTGATGTTTAGAAAGAATATAAATAGAACCCCACAGACAGTGAAAGGTCTCTCTTGTATTGCCATTGTGACACCATGAAACACTTTGCTGGTCTTCACTGGTCTTTGCTGGTCTTCGCTTATCTTGACTTCATAGAGAGAAACAGGCCAAAGAGCCTATGGTATTCCAGCTGATTCTGGTCACTTCTCCTGGCTTGTGCTGATTTGGCGGAGCCTTGCAGTTTCTTCTAGATTGTGCCACCGCTACTGATTGAAGTTTGGTGTTTGCTATTGAACTGGACTACTGGTATCCTGACAATGAAGAGTGGAATTGCCCTAAAGGACTATTACTAAACAGGTTCACAACTCCCTTTTCCTATTGACCCTCGTTCTCCACTACCTCTGGTCAGTGGGCTAGAAGGGAGATTGAAGCATTTAAGAGTCCTAAATAAAGTATGTTGAGAAAAATCTAAGCCTACATACTGATACATATTCTAGGTCACAGCATCAAACAAATCATTCAATGTAGACTTTGGTCACCATGTACTTGAGCTTGTTTAGAAACAATGACAACAACCTACTCTAACAGGAGCACACTGATCTGTGTAGCATCTGTAGACAGCATCACCAGAAAGGAAATTCACTCACACACACACACACACACACACACACACACACACACACACACATCTAAGTCACTAACAAAATAACTTAGAAATAGTGATAGGACTTGGGGCACATTTTTCCGAAATATGGCACCTTGGCATTTGAGAAGATGCCAAGAAACAGGAAGATCTGTCATTCCATGCCCCCAAAAGCAGACCATGATGGACTTCTCTAACATGAAGAAGTTAAATGGACATGCCTCGTTTGTTTTGTGGATTATTAGCTCCTAACCCTTTCCAACCAATCCCATAGCTGCAAATTCTTCACCCTTCATCAAACCTATGGATAAGAATAAGGTGTGCGATTATCTACAACATGTCTCCTACAGAGACGTGCCTTGGGCACTTGGTGCCCTGCTGGTGGCAGTCTTCTATTTTTCATTTTTTATTTTATATGTTTAATTTTTATTTTATGTACATGTTGCCTTTATATAGGTATGTGTACCACATGCATGCCCGATGTCCTTGGAGGTCAGAAGAGGATATGAGATTCCCCTGGAACTGTTGTAACTGATGGTTATAAGTCCTGATGTAGGTACTGAGAACTGAAGCCAGGTCGTCTCCAAGAGCAACAAGTGCCTAGCCTGCTGTGCCATCTCTCTACCCACTTGTAGCACTGTTTTAAAGTATGTAAAATCTTTAAGAGATGAGGCCTGACCGGCCTTTGAAAGTTATGGACACTTCTGTTCTGATTCCAGTTTGTTCGTTTTTGTTTTTGTTTTTGTTTTTGTTTTTGTTTTGTCCTCTCTGTAGTCACATTGTCATAAGCCACCATCATGCCGTGAAATTGTCCCATCACGAGGAACTGTACCCTTTGAAATCATGAGCCAAGATTAATCCCTCCTCCCTTAAGTTTCTTTGGTCAAGCAATTTTCATGGTAAGGAGAAACATTACCAATATATAACATTTCCCTGTATCTTTATGTCATCATTTCTAAAGGCTCTTGTGTCACATATAACTTACTAAATACTTCTTTTCTCTTGTTAATCTGACTTTCTTATAGATGGCTCCATCGTTAACCAAGCAAGGGATAAGTGGCTAAAGAAATTGTTTCTCCCTGCAGAGCTGTAAGTACCACATTACTGCTTCTACATTGGTACTCTTTTTGACCTACTGAATTTTTCTCAATGTGGACATGAAACAATAAGTAAACAGGGAGTTTTGATGTCACTTCCTCCCCAGCTCCTGAGCAGTTTCTACGTTGGTGGAAAGACTTAGGTTTGAGTTCTAGCTACTAATTCGGAAAAGCAATAGAAGCTTGGGAAACTCATTTAATCTTCCATGACTTACTCTACTCATCTGTCAAGTGGTAAAGTGTTTATTTTGAAGATAAAATTCAATAATGTTCATGTCACTCTGAGTACAAGATATAAATTTGTAGTTTGGCACTTGAGATATTTGAAGTGCTTCTCCCTTTTTTTTCCAATTGTTTTGTTTTTCTGGTGATACTGGCTTAGCCTTAGGGTCTCATGTACATTAGAAGAGTACTCTACCACTGACTTGTAGTGGTAGACAGCTTTCCTAGTGTACATGAACAGCCCAATTGTTTGTTATTTTGGTGCTTGTCTATTTTGTTTCTGCAGTTATTTTGAGGGGTACTCAGCTCATTTGAGGCTCTAGCTAATCTGTATTGTGCTACTACAGTATTACAACGGTCTAACACATTTATCATTCCAAGAGTAAGCTGTGCAAGAGGAGCTCAACTAATTAGTTTGTTATTAGAATCTGGTAGTAGTTGAGGTACCTACCCAGCTCATTGAACTGCATCATTATCATTAAGAGTTAAACACTATCTATTGCATTACAAACTTTCTAACTGCTTATGGGCCTTGTCTAGGACTTGAGTTAAATAATCCCCTAATGAATAGCCATCTATATTGAGTCATTGGGAAGATAGCTCATTAAGACAATCGTTGAGCTCTTCCAGTGTAGTATTATTTCATAACATTAAGAGAAACTTTTGCATTATCCAGTTCTCCATCTCGAGGAAGAATAAGGCCACTGCTTTCACACCATTTCACATCTACTGAAAAAAATCTTTCTCTTTTAATCATAGGGAGACAGGAAATTGAAATCTGGAGCACTGTAGTGGAGAGGAAATAGTAAATTGGTTTTTATAGGCTCTAATAACTACCAATGTGTTACTTGGAAGCTGGGGGTAGTGGAGCATGTCTGTAATCTAGCTGAGGCAAAATGATCACATGTTCAAAGCCAGTGCGGGCTACATAATGAGTTCAGGGTATTGTGGGCTACCTGGAAAGATTCTGTCTCTAAAAGCCAAACAAGCTAGCAAACAAGGAAGGAAGGGAGGAAGGAAGGAAGGAAGGAAGGAAGGAAGGAAGGAAGGAAGGAAGGAAGAAAGAAAGAAAGAAAGAAAGAAAGAAAGAAAGAAAGAAAGAAAGAAAGAAAGAAGTAAACCTCATATTTTGTTTTTTCCCCTGTCACTGAGACAGGATAACAGGACAAAAATAAGTCAAGAAAGAAAGTATTAGTCTTAATTACTTTTCTATTGTCATGCCAAAGCACCATGACCCGAGACAATGTATAAAAGCAAACATTTAATTTAAGATTCACAGGCCAGAGGTCAGTAGATCCCAGACCATCACAGCAGGGAGCATGGCAGCAGGCAGGCAGTTGCAGCAGTGGAGCAGTAGCTGAGAGCTACTCCTCCAGAGGCAACAAGCATGAGGCAAAGACTGAGGCTAACTGGAATGATATGGAACTTTTATACCACAAAGCCCACCCACGGTGACACCCCTCCTCCAATAAGGCCACACCTCCTAGTCATTCCCAAACAGTTCCACAGACTGGAAATAAACATTCAAACATATGAGTGTATGGGGCCCATTTTCGTTCAAACCACCATAGGTTTATTTAACTCTCCCTTCAAAGATAAAGTCCATCACAGCAGGGAAATCAAGGCAGTGGGGACAGCTGATATCATTGCATTCAGTCAGGAAGACAAAAGTAGTGAATACTGACTGGGCTCAGCTACCTTCCTCCTTTTTGTGCAACCCTGTACTCAAGGCCAGAGTACAAAGCTACCCTCCTTTAAGGTGAGTCTTCCTCCTCAATTAACCTAATCAATGCCCAGAGGCTGATCTAATTGAATAATCCTTCCCAGGTCTAACTGCAGCCTTGTTTCCTAAATAATTTCAAGTCCAGTCAAGTTGACAATCTCATCATCAGTACCTGCAAAACAAACATATATACACCATACAGCTCATTCTCCTATAGGTCTCAGTTTAAATATCCTATTTTAGGAAATAGTTTCCTGCCCTGAAAACCAGCTCAGATACTGACTTTCCTTTATAGCACACATAAAGATTTGTGTAATTATTGCAGAAATATATATGTCCCATTAAATAGATGTTTGTTTGTTTGTTTTTTAAAAAAAGAAAAAATCCTTATGAAATTTTCTAAGTAGATAATTGTTCCAATATTTTAGAACTATCCAGAGCTGGAGATCCTGTGTTACTGTCAGGTTGTTAGTATGTGTGATGCGCTGTTAACACAGTCAGTGCTTCATAAGAATTTTCTGTTATTGCTGCTCTGTCTTTAAGTCTCTATAGGACTCCATATACAGTAGACCACAAATGTGTTATGAGAAGCTGAATTTGTATATAAATTTTAATAAAGTTAACTACTGTATAGTAAAGTTCCACATGACAGATCCATTTTCAGAATGTCTTTTTACTTTTTCCTAAACAGCATCGGGCTTTTATCACTAACACGGGCAAGAGCTTATGGCTCGCAATTGGGTATAGTCAGGATGGAAACCCTAATATCCATATAGATGTACATAAAATTTCCTTAGAAGCAAGCGAAATAATAAAAGAGCAAACAAAAGATTGCTTTGGATTACAAGTTTGTATACGCTTTTTGTTTCTCTTTAAATCTGTGTTGGGGACAAGGTACATAGCACCAGGTAAAAATAACTTTAAAAGACAAAATAAAATAGTAAACACTTGCAATAACTGAAATCCAAAATGCAGTTTAAAATAAAAAAGTTATCCTACCTGGCAGTCGGTCACAGAGTGAGAATCGCTGATTTTAAAGAATTTCATAGATTTTTTTTTTTACTTGTTATCTTAGTTACTTTTCTATTACTCTAAATAAGACCATGACCAAAAGGAACTTGGGGATGGGGAACACAGCAGTTATTTTGGTAATATCTCCATGCTACAGTCTATCATCAAAGGACATGGTGGGCAGGAACTCCAGAAAGGAACTTGGAATCAGGAACTGAAGCAAGAGGCTGTTGGCCCAGGGCTTGCTCAGCCTCTTTTCTTACAGCACCTAAAACCACCACCCAGGAGTGACAGCATTCACAGGGGCCTGGTTCTTCCTACATCAATCATCAGTCAAGAAATGGCACCACAGGCTTGCCCACAGCAGGACATGTTAGGGGCATTTTCTCATTTGAGGTTCCCTCTTCCCAAATGACTCTACTTTCTGTCAAGTTGACACAGAACTCCCATCACATTGACTTCCTGTCAACTTTATAGGCAAACACATCAATGCTGAGCCAAAGCCTTTCTCCTTGTCCCCAAGATGCCATTAATACCAATATCACACTATGAAGCAGATTCCAAACTTTCACAGTCCCACAAGCATTGCAAACTCAAGCACTTCAGCTTCCAAAATGCCCAGTCTCTCTAAGAGATCTAAAGTCTCTCTAAGAGATCTAAAGTCTCTCTGAAACACCAGTCGCTCTAAAGTTCCAGTCTTTCTAAAACCCAAATGTCTCTTTTAAAATTCCAAAGTCTCTATAGAAGTCTGTTAGATGTGGATTCCTGTGAAATTAAAAAGAAAAGAAAAACCAAAAAATATATATACAATTTCTTAAATCTAAGAAGGAAGACTCAGGACCCAGTCACAATCAAATCAAAGCAACCCCAAAGTCCAATGGCATTAAAAGTTGCGTGTTTGGTTTCGGAGACCCCACTCACAACCCTCCAGACTCCAAGGGCCCTGGCCAGCTAGCTCCGTTCTTGAGCCCATCCTCTGCAGCATACAGTTTGTCTCCTAGGCTATGCTGACTCAGTTCTGCAGCTGCCGGGGTCCTCTGCAGTCTTTCTAAGGTACTGGCTTCTCCAAAATGCTTAGGGATCCACTGAAACTGGCTTGCACCTCCACCAACAACCTCTCCTGGGCTCTCTTCAGGGACTCTAACCCTGCCACCTTATACTGTGCCTTAGCTTCTCTTCCTGGCCCCTTCATGCCTCCACAGTACCACATTGCCTGGTCTGCTGGGAGCACAAGGTACAGCCTTGGCCACCTCTGGACCACAGCTTCTATGTTGATTTTGCCAAGACGAGTCCCAGAGGATTTCATTTCAGTGATGCTGGTCTCTTTAATAAATCCTAGATGATTCTTCAGCCCCAGTATTGCTTGTCCCAGCAAAGCAAAGGTTTCATTTCGGAAGCTTAAAGTTCATATAATAAATAAAATAAATTAAAAAAAAAGATAAAATAAACCTTTATAAAAAAAAAGGGGGACTCTTAAACTTCCCTCTGATATCTCAGAGTCAGGCTTCCTTCATCTGTGCAGCTCTCAGCATTACCTTCTAAGAGCCCACAACAGCTCATTGTGAAGTTCTGAATTCCAAAGTCCTCCCACAATCCTCCTCAAAACACAAGGTCAGGTCTGTCTCCCACAGCAATAACCCACAGCCTGGTACCAGTTTGTGTCTTAGTTTTCTGTTGCTGTGATAAAGCATTGTGGCCAAAAAACAGCTCAGTGGGGGAAAGCATCTCTCTCTCTCTCTCTCTCTCTCTCTCTCTCTCTCTTTCTTTCTTTCTTTTTTTTGGGGGGAGGGTTTCGAGACAGGGTTTCTCTGTATAGCCCTGGCTGTCCTGGAACTCACTTTGTAGACCAGGCTGGCCTCGAACTCAGAAATCCGCCTGCCTCTGCCTCCCGAGTGCTGGGATTAAAGGTGTGCGCCACCACACCCGGCTCGCTTTCTTTCTTTCTTTCTTTCTTTCTTTCTTTCTTTCTTTCTTTCTTTCTATCTTTCTTTCTATCTTTCTTTCTATCTTTCTTTCTTTTTCTTAATCAAGCAAACTTTAATTTTCATTGTGATATAAAACCAAAATTAAGAGTCTGATATTTTTGCAAATCCTTGGAATTATAACATTAAAGTGCCATTCTATCAGCATGAATGCTATTTATATTCATAATGTATAGAATAGTTAATAATCTTGATGCCAATACTATGAACTTATACAGGATTTAAGACTTCTAGCCGGGCGTGGAGGCAGAGGCAGGCGGACTTCTGAGATGAAGGCCAGCCTGGACTACAGAGTGAGTTCCAGGACAGCCAGGGCTACACAGAGAAACCCTGTCTCGAAAAAAAAAGAAAGAAAGAAAGAAAGAAAGAAAGAAAGAAAGAAAGAAAGAAAGAAGAAAAGAAAAGAAAAGAAAAGAAAAGAAAAGAAAAGAAAAGAAAAGATTTCTAATTCTGTATGGCAAGCAGACTAAATCTCCCCATTTCTGTTTTGTGAGACCCAGGGAAATCATCTCCCCAGCCCTCAACCCTCCTCCCGCCCCACACATACATTAAAAATACTATTAAGTGCCTGAGGCAGAACTGGCCTCCAAATGCTGAGCTGTCTCTGTACACCCCCCCCCCCCCCCAGTATATCACAGCTAGAATAATAGCTGGGAAGCCCTTCGAATTGCTGGAGGGTTGTTAATGCATTTACTTAGGGCCAGCATATAAGAGATCTCTACACAATGGTTCGATGGTGCTGATTCTTACTTGAATGTTCTTTTTTTTCCCCTTTTTTAATGGATATTTTCTTTTATTTACATTTCAAATTTCACCTTACAACTCTCAGGTCATACTCTATCACCAAAGGAAGTCAGGGCAGGGACTCAAGGCTAGAACCCAGAAGCAGAAGTGGATGCAGGAGCCAAGAAGGAGTGCTACACACTGGCTTCTTCTCATGGCTTGCTAGGCCTGCTTTCCCATAGCACTCGGGACCAGGGGTGGCACAACTAGCAGTGAGCTCCGCCCTCCCGTGTCAATCTTCAATGAAGAAAATGCACCACAGGCTTGTCATGGGCCAATCGGGTGGGAACATTTTCTCAATTAATGTTCCCTCTTCTGAAAGGACTCTAGCTTTGGTCAAATTGGCACAAAACTACCAGAGCACTTGTGTATTTTATTTGGTTAAAAAAAAAGGTCTTTTATGTCAATATGTTTTCTCAATAGGAGGATGATAGCATCATCAATAAATGGCTGTTACATGAAGTCATGGCTGTCAGCTTGTCAGCTTCCAGCAGTTACTGAATTACTAGCTTAAAGGATGCTATCATGTCACCTTCAGTAATGAGAAAACGGAGGCACGTAGCTAAGCATGATATTCAGAGAGCAAGTAACCACAGAATCAGAACTTGAACTCATTGACTAGGCATCAAAGCCATGATTGTAATCCCCACATTGAATCTGTTGCCCATCTAACAGAAGATCAAATTAAGACACTTAGCATCCTCCTTTCTTATTTTCCATCTCTCTCTCTCTCTCTCTCTCTCTCTCTCTCACACACACACACACACACACACATCCCCTAAATTTTCTCCCCCCCCAAGAGTAAGACGTTCCTAATTTTTTGTTGTTTTTACTGAGATGCCGTTTTTCTCTCATCCAAGCCCCTTTACCTACCAATTTAATTAAGGAAGCAAGTCAGAAAGTTGACATAGTGAATAAAGATGCAAGCTGAATCCAGAGTGGTCCAAACACTCAGATGTTAAGCACCCAAAGGGGAGAGCATTCTCTAATGTTGCTGACTCCCACCAACTCTAATGAAGCAACTGATTTCTTTCAGGAAGTTCTCTAATGGTCTAGCAGAAAACTGTTCCTTTCTGAGGGATTTGGTCTAGCAAGATGAGGGAGAGATTAGCATCCCATCAGAAAACAGAAAGAGACAGAGATGAGAGGAGCATACAAAGAAATGCTTATATCTAAATAGATGCTTTCTAATAAAAGGATTTTTATCATTAACTACTCATAAGTGTGAGACCAGGTTATAGACAGGTGACTTGGAGTTAATGAACTTCCATTATGGCAAGATGCCAGTTACTCTGAGAAAAATTCCACAGCCTCTGATCACCTGCCCCATCTAAGGGTAACTACACTGAATGGTATCATAACCTCCGCACCTTCAGAAACGACATGGGGATGAAAGAATCACAAGTGCTAGTGTGTATTGGTCATAAGGTTAGGTAGCTGTTCCTTAGCAACCAGCATTTGTCTTTCTTGCAACAAAGAAGTCGCTGCAAAGCGGGAAACTAAAAATAAAACCATTTGTACAGTTCTAATTCACAGAGGCGGCAATTCAACCACGGTGCTGAGCAGGAAAAAAAAAAAAGAGCCCATTCCACCCGGTGCAAGAAGAGGGTTGCTGGCGTTCTACAAAGCTTGCTTTCAGGATGCCACCGTTAGTCTTTAAACCACAGATCAAGAATAAACGCCTCCTACGTGTCCCTGCTTTGCTTAGCATGCAATCCAATCTTGCGGGGGGGGGGGGGGGGGGCTCCTCACTCCCAGCTCTACTTATGGAAACTTTAAGTTAGACCACTAGAGAACTTCCCGATAGCTTTAAGGATATCTGGGCCCTCTGCACCACACTCCTTCTTGCCTTTATTCTAGCATGGTGGTCCCATTTAGAGCCGCCACCCCTTTCTCCAATAAAGAAAAACTTACTTTCATAAAGAATGAAAAGCCCAGGTTGCTTATATCCATCTTTTAATCCAAGAGCCAGTCTTAAGAATTAGTCGACTGGGGGTGAGAATATGCTATAAAGGTCTGCAAACTGGCGGGTGCAAGGCATAATAAATCAATTCCTAGGTGATTTTAAAGAGGTAAATGATATATAACTCTTTCAAAATCCCTGTTATTAAGCCTCTGTGATTTCAAACTCCAAAGACCAGGGAGGTACCTGGTGCCTGATTATGTTTGGGGCCAGGATAGTTTCTGCTTCCAAGGCAGCTTGCAAATACTTACCTCCTCTGGTCAGCATGCCCCTGCCTCTCCATCTTAGGGCCCTGGGGAGCTGCCACTTCCAAACTCTGTCTCCGGTTTTGCTGCAAGCCCAGCTCCCTGCGCTTCCCAACTCCAGCGTGGTCCTGAGAGATGGAGGAAGTGTCCAAGCCAGGGTCCACCACCTTACTGCGGGTGTACATGGTCCACAGCCACAGCCACAGCCTTTGAGGGACGGATGCTGGTAAGGGCTTCTAGGAGGCTCGAGGAAAGGGTTCTGAAGAGCAAGGAGAGCGGGTTTTAACAGCTGAGTTTCGATTTCTCTTTAGCCACCCGCTGGGCTCAGGGCCCGCAGAGAACTTCCTCATTCATTCTCTACCCGGACACCCTCTGACTTTCTCACAGGTTAGCTTCCCGGGCTGAGCCCGCCTCCAGCAAGGCTGGAGAACCACTGCAGAGAGCACCAGATATCATTATGATGAGCCTTGAGAAACTTCTGAGCTGCTGCAAAATGACCAGAAACCCGGAGAAACTTGAGGAGCTGCTTAACGGGTGTCCGGGTGTCCCTGATTTGAGGTCACTGTCAGAAGCTGGATGCGGGGGGGGGGGGGTGCTATTACCTTGAGTCCCCATAGATGTAGGACAATAACTAAAATCAATGGAACAGGAAAAAAAAAAGTTCCGTTTGTTAGTTGTGACTGCTGTTTGGCGGTCAGAGGAAATGGAAAGTGAAATCAGAAGAAAGCAAAACCCCAGCAGAGCTGGAGAAGAGAGCTGAGGGCCTGTTAGCCTCACTAAGTGATTGATTGACTAAGCATTCAAAAACCAACGGATTAAATGCCCTTGATCCAGTGATCCAGCTATGTTGAAATGTTAAAAACAAACAAACAAACAAAGACCAGATTTACAAGACTATTACTGTAGGTCTTGGACTTTGTTCTTGGCATCCTTTATTTGTTTAGTTTTGCTTTTAAGGTTCCAGAAAATCCTGATGTGATTGTGTGGCCAGGATGCGGGGGAGGAGGGGAGGGCATTATGACAGGGCTTCTGCTATAAAACTATGTGGTGTGTACCCATCCAGGTGCTATCCTACGGCAGAGCCTTTCTGCTTGGCAACTGGCCACCCAGAAGTTTCACTCTTGTTTTAATTTATTATTGGTGCTTAGAGCAGAAAGACAAATGCATGTTGGATAGCTAATAAGAGAATACAATTGAAAGGTCGTTATGTGCACGTGAAGGGAGAAGGCAGTGGCCATAGGAGTGCGGAGTCTGTTGCGCACACAACGAGGAGGTGTTGGAGCTTGGTTAAGTGGGCCGGAGCGTCTTAAAGCTCAGAGAGGATTAGAGCCACATGAACGGGTATGTGGGTGCTCACCCTAGAGTTTAGCTCTGGAGCGGGCCTAAGGAATTGCCTTTCCAACAGTTCCCAGTGAGGCTGATCCAAGACTGTTCTGTGAACCAGCAGAGAAGGCGATGTAGACAGCAATGGGGACGTGGCAGGGGCGTGGCGTGGCGGGGGCGGGGGGGGCATGGAGGGGGCATGGAGGGGAGGGGCGGAGTGGGGGAGAATCGCGGTAGCAGGGGTGGTGGGGGTGGGGGCTCTCCATAGAGCAAATGTCTAACCACGTGCTTGAGAAAGTCAAAGTGAAGGTGAGATGGAAAGATGAACAGGTTAATAACAGGAAGAAAAACTGAGGACCTGGTTAGTCAAACTAGGCCAGAGATGCATATTAGCAGTAAGGCTGCTGTGTGGGAAATACAAAGTAGATACTAAAACCCAAACCAAACTAGAGATAACATAGGTTAAAGAAAACAAACAACAATACAAACCAAACAAATAAACACCAGGGAGAACTGATCCATCCCCAGGGGCAGGGGAGGGAAGGAAGGGAGGCCTTACATCACTCTGAGATCAAGGACACATGCTTGCTTTCTTTGAGGTCCCATTTTCCTCATCTGCACTGTGTGACATGAAGTCCCCCGTCTCCACCTTGTAAGGTGTTGTGAGGACTAAGGAGATACTTCATATCAATGGTTGTCAGAGTTGATTTTGCCTCCAACAGACATTAGGCAAAGCCTAGAGACGGTTGTCACAGTGGAACCTAGAGGAGGAAGGGTCCCCAGCATCTAGTGGGGAGAAGCCAAGAATACCACTAACCATAAAATACTGTTCAGAAAGCAGCCCCACAGGAAGGGGTCACCCAGTCCCAAGTGCCCATTCCCAGAGCAGCCAAGTCCTCATGATAGGCCCTATCAGAAAGCTCCAGTCATGTCACAGATGCCATGGTGACCTTAGGAGGAGGCCAGCATGACCTGCCTGGAGGCTGTACTGGACCCAGTCACAAGTGCTTGAGGAATGTCACAGGAATTCTAGCTTCAAAGAGAAGATCCGTATTTTGGCAGTGGCCTTGGATTTAACATTTGAGGAAGGGAAAAGGCAATTTAGGGGAAACCCAGCCCCAACCCCCAAACAGCTAGTAATGGTGACTAAAAATGATTTCAAAGATATATTTGTTTGATCCTATTTACTATACAGCCCAAACCATACTCTACACTCAAGTTCTAAACATGAGACAGAATCAGAGGCTCACAGGTAAGGCAGAAATTCTTAGCCGGCTCACTATTCTACCATGTTTCCTGATTAAACTCGTATTTGTGACTCACTATCGCAGAAGGTGCCTACATGCTTCTTTAGTATATTCCAGGATACGTTATCCACTTGTACGTGATTTACTCTCTCACCATCCATGTGTGTGTGTGTGTGTGTGTGTGTGTGTGTGTGTGTGTGTGTGTGTGTGTTTGTCAGCCTGGCTTTTTACCAGGGTGTTAGGATGTATACCTCTGTAGAAATGGCTGTTGAAAGAAGCAGGGCTTGGGACTTTCAGAAAACTTGGGGTCCCCATCCCAGTTCCAACCAGTTAATTTAACCCCTTCTCTCCTACATACTGACATGATGCCTTATTTTGTATGCAAGAATTCTACGGCTTTTATTGTTTTAAAAGCCACCATGCCACATAATGGTGAAGGAACATATTTTAGGGGACAGGAGACTGACCCAAATCTAATGAAATTGTTATATTGCTTGAAATTTTACCAATTAGATATTCATTTAAGAAACAGCTCTCTTTGAAGATATTGCTCTCCTCAGGAAACACTCATTTACTTATTCCTTTGGGTAAATGAGTTTAATATGAACAAAAGACTTTCAGGGCTGGGAAGAGGAAAGCAGAAGTGGAAAGGGAGAATTCAAAACAATTATGTGAAGAAAATGCTCTGAAATGATGGAAAATTCCAGAGTAAAGTGAGCAATTTTAGCTGGAGCCACCAAGCTTTAGAGAACAGGGTGAAACTCAAAAGAACTCTCCTCAGTCTGGCTTGCATGGGTAACAGACGCACACATGCCTTTTTTTTCCAAGAAAACCAAGGGATACCTTAAGTTAGCTTAGACTATCCTTTCATTGCTGTGTATGAGATTGTAAGATGCTTAAGCTCTGAACCCTCTCCTGGTGTGTAATGTCTTAATGAAAATTTAAAAAGGAAGGAAGATATCGAGGGAGGGAGGGAGGGAGGCAGGGAGGGAGGGAGGGAAGGAGGAAAAGAAAGTAAGACAACGTCCTTAACATTTTTGACAAGTATTCATTTATTTTGTTTGTTTATGTGTGCGCACATGTGCTACATTCATTTATTTTGTTTGTTTATGTGTGTGCGCATGCTACAGCACATGATATGTGGAGAACTGAGGACAACTTATGGGAATCTCTTCTTTCTTTCCATCATCAGGTGATCCAGCTTGGCAGAAAGCACCTTTGATGTGCCAGAAACCTGGGATGGGGAGAGGCCGCAGAGGGTCTAAGGGGACAACTCTAGCTGAGATTCCTAGCAGTGGGGGATATGGATTCTGAAGTAGCCACTTCCTGTAGCCAGGCAGGACTCCCAGTGGAAGGATAAGGACAACAACCCACTCACAAAGCCTTCAACCCTGCCCACAAGATGTGCAGAGACAAAGATCGAGAGTAGAGTCTGAAGGAATGGCTGACCAATGACTGCCCCAAATTGAGACCCGTCCCGTGGGTAAGAGCCAATCTCTGACACTGTTAATGATTGTCTTAGTCAGGGTTTCTATTCCTGGACAAAACATCATGACCAAGAAGCAAGCCAATGGATTGGCTGGATGGTCAGGGACTTGGAAAGATCACAATTAGAAAATTGGTGAGAAAGACATCTGGGGTAGAAGTATGTGGATAGATCTCTCCAGATGGGCAAAGGATGTGAAGATATTTGTGTCCCATGTAAATGCTCACCAAAAGGTGACTTCAGCCAAGGAGGAGTTCAATAATCAAGTGGATAAGATGACCCGTTCTGTGGACAGTCAGCCTCTTTCCCCAGCCATCCCTGTCATTGCTCAATGGGCACATGAACAAAGTGGCCATGGTGGTCGAGATGGAGGTTATGCTTGGGCTCAGCAACATGGACTTCCACTCACCAAGGCTGACTTGGCTACAGCTGCTGCTGAATGCCAGATCTGCCAACAGCAGAAACCAACACTGAGCCCCAGATATGGCACCATTCCTCGAGGTGACCAGCCAGCAACCTGGTGGCAGGTTGACTACATTGGACCACTTCCTCCGTAGAAAGAACAGAGTTTTGTTCTTACTGGAGTAGATACTTATTCTGGTTATGGATTTGCATTTCCTGCACGTAATGCCTCTGCTAAAACCACCATCCACGGACTGACAGAATGCCTTATCTACCGTCATGGTATTCCACACAGTATTGCTTCTGACCAAGGGACTCATTTCACAGCCAGAGAAGTGCAACAGTGGGCCCATGATCAAAGAATTCACTGGTCTTACCATTTTCCCCATCATCCTGAAGCAGCTGGTCTGATAGAAAGATGGAATGGCCTTTTGAAGACGCAGTTACAGCATCAATTAGGCAGTAACAGCATGGAAGGCTGGGGCAGAGTTCTTCAGAAGGCAGTATATGCTTTGAATTAGCGTTCGATATATGGTACAGTTTCCCCCATAGCCAGGATCCATGGGTCCAGGAATCAAGGGGTGGAAAAGGGAATAGTTCCACTCACTATCACTTCTAGTGACCCTCTAGGAAAATTTTTGCTTCCTGTCCCCATAACTCTAGGTTCTACTGCCCTAGAAGTTTTGGCTCCAGAGGTGGGAGTGCTCTTATCAGGAGCTACAACAAACATTCCGTTCAACTGTATGACTTCCCCCTGGTCATTTTGGGCCTCTAATGCCCTTAAACCAACAGGCTAAGAAAGGAATAACAGTGTTAGGAGGGGTGATAGATCCAGATTACCATGAGGAGATTGGATTACCTCTCCACAATGGAGGTAAGCAAGATTATGTCTGGAATGTAGGAGATCCCTTAGGGCATCTCTTAGTACTACCATGTCCTGTGATTAAAGTCAATAGGAAACTATGACAGCCTAATCCAAGCAGGATGACAAATGACACAGACCCATCAGGAATGAAGGTATGGGTCAATCCTCCAGGAAAAGAGCCAAGTCCTGCTGAGGTGCTTGCCAAAGAAGGTGAAGGAAATACAGAATGGGTAGTAGAGGAAGGTTGTTATAAATACCAATTAAGGCCACGTAACCAGTTGCAGAAGTGAGGATTATAAAGTAATATGAATGCTCCCAAGGAACATAGCCCCATTGTAAATTTCTAAATTTGTTTGTGATTGTACAAGGGATAGTTATATCATGTTAGGCATATTCACAACCTTGTTATTGTTTCATGTGAACATGAGGTATTATTTGTGTCAAGTTGACAAGGGGTGGATTGTAGTGGCTATCCCTGGTAGTCAACTTGACCAATTTTGGAATGAACTACAATACAGAATTGGAAGGTTCACCAGTGACCCTAACCTGGAGGGTGGGAAATAGAAGTTTCTAAGATCTGGATCTTGGTATGGATATCTTGAAGCATAGTGGCTATGGATTCCAGAAGATGAAAACAGGGAGCTCTCCGAGTTCAAGGTCATCTGGGATGGGATTAAAAGTGTGATGGCACACACCTTTAATCTGGGCTACCCCTTCTGCTGGAGATCATATAAGGACACTGGAAGAAGGGAGACTAGCTCTCACTCTTTCATCTGCTTGCTGTGTGGGACTGAGTAACTGCTAGAGCCTTGGACTTCCATTCACAGCTAATACTGAACCATTGTTGGGAATTAGACTGCAGACTGTAAGTCATCAATGAATTCCTTTACTATATAGAGACTATTCATAAGTTCTGTGACTCTAGAGAACTCTGACTAATACAATGATATTCTATTATCCTTACAGACAGGAACCTAGCATAACTGTCCTCTGAGAGGCTCCACCTAACAGCCAATGGGAGGAGATGCAGAGACTCATACCCAAACAGTAGATGGTGCTCAGGAAGTCTTACAGAAAAGCTAGGAGAAAGACTGAGAGACCCAAAGAGGACAGTCCACAGGAAGATCAACAGAGTCAACTAACCTGAACCCCTGGGGGCTCCCAGAGGCTGAATCATCAACCAAAGAGTGAGCATAGGCTGGACCTAGGGCCCCTGCACATACGTAGCAGATGTACAGCCTGATCTTTATGCGGGTCTCCCAAACAACTGGAACAGGGGCTGTCCCTGAGCCTGTTGCCTATATGCCTGCTTGTAGATCCTGCACCCCTAAATAGACAGCTTGGTCTGGCCTCAGTGGGAGAGGACATGCCTAGTCCAATAGCAACTTGATGTGCAGAGTGGTAGAATTGACACCCAGAGCAGGGCTTCCCCTCCTAAAGGGAATAGGGGAGTACTTATGTGAGGGGGTACTGGGAGGAGAGGAAGGGCTGATATTGGGTTGTAAAGTGAATAGATAATTTTTTTTTAAAGCCAACTCTCTAGTCTTGCTTCCTTAAATTTTTTTTTCTTCACTAGGAAATTAGAATGACACAGTTGAAGCCAGAGAGATGGGTAGCTGTTAAGAGTACTTGCTGATCCTGTAGAGGACCTGAGTTCAATTCCCAGCGCCCACATGGCAGCTATAGCTCCAGGTCCAGGGGATCTGGCACCCCTCTTTACACCATGGGTTCAGGCCATGTGCGTACATGTAGGCACAATACTCATATACAGGGCTTAAGATTTGGCTCAATCAGTTAAGAGCACTAGTTGCTTTCCCAGAGGATCTGGGTGGGATTCCCAGCACTCACACAGCCTCTCACAGAGTCATTTTAACTCTAGTCTCAGGAGACCCCCTCTTCTGTCCTCTACAGGCACTACACAGAAGTGTTATACAGATTTCCATGCAGGCAAAACATCCATATACATTAAATAAAATTGGATGTTTAAAAACTCTTAAAAAAAAACATACATAATATAAAATAAACAGTTTTTTTTTTTAATTAAGCCAGCAAATCCAGGACAGGACAGTGATGATGTTAAAGCCATTTCCCCACTTTAAACAATGGAGTTCTGTAAATGTCACATATTCCTGAGCGTCTCAGCACTTATAGTATACATATGCATGTACACATTAATTCTGTGACAATTTCACATTTTAAGACATTCTTCAATCATTGTGTTATGGAATGCCACAATTTCAAATCACCTCAAGCTCCTGCAAGAGATGTTTATTGGGGGATAAGTGCACTCCACTTCCTTCCTTGGACATGAGAGACACTGCGGTAAATAGACATTATTATTCTGTCTCCACGTTCAAAACCCAACTGATTCATTTTAAGTAAGAGGAAACAGAAGCTCAGAGTCCCGTGACTTTCCAGGTAGTATACAGTTTGTAGCAGAAGGGGGACTTGAATTTAGGCCTTTCAAATCCAAGTCTGGCTCTTTACATTTTGTAAGACAAGTAACACAAAATACATTTCTTGTCAAAAATAAAATCATTTCAAATAATATTCACAAAATATAAAATCCCCCCAATAATTAGCTATGCGTTATTTTCCAAAGCCAAAACACATAGGACAAAGTCTCTAGACCTATCACAGTCAACACTGACACATAAAAACCCATTCACCCTACTGTGCACATCTATGGTTTCGATTGAGTGAACACTATGGTGATTGACCTGTGGACAACTTGTCAAACTTTCAGTCATAGCAAATGCAGTGAGCAGGGCCTAAAACAGTGAGCACTGCAGGGAGGAAAAGGATCATGTTAGCAGTGGAGGAGTATGCATTTGCTCTCTAAACTCCTGTTGATAACAAACACTGTCTTTTGGCCTAATGAGGGACTAGAAATCCACTCTCAGTGATTTTCATCTGGCAGCTAGCTGAATTCCTTGTTTGGAAATTCAGACCTGAGAGAAACATAGCAGCTGCCATCTTGGATTTTCACACTGTATGCTAGCTGTGTGATCTCTGTAGGCTGTGGAGCTTGAAAGAATTTCCCTTAAGAAACTTCTGAGGACTCTTGTCGGCTCCCTCAGCTGGGAGATTCCCTGGTGGTGTTTTTTTGAGGAGGTGGGGGTGCGGGGAGGATAAGTGAGTCAAAAAGAAATTTATCTGGAAACTGTTCAGATTTCACTAAGCATCTGTGTCTTAAAGAAAAAAATCAACTTTTAAGGGAATTACCCATAGGTCTTATGTTCTAACTCTAAACTAATAGTATGGGAAAGTTCAAAGTCCTTTATGAATATTTCCAAGCATGTCAGAAAACAAGCAATAATTTGGGAGAGAATGGGAGACAGAAATGCAGAAAGCCTAAGTTGGGACTTGGTGGATTCAGTTAAGACATTCCTGACCTCAGATAACCACTGATATGAATTCAGTTGCTGCATCTGTAGCAGAGCCTCCTAACCTGCCCCACCAACCTTGTCAAGGTCTGTGGGGATTGGCTGAGACAACAACGGGAAAGTGGTTCATACGCCACACCCTGCTGCAGCAGAAATGGACACACACCTTTAAGCTTTCAATGCAAAACAAAACAAAACAAAACAAAACATTTTTCTCTCTATTAAAACCCAAATTTGTCCTAAAAGAGTATTAATCATAATTCCCAAGGCTTTTGGTTTTCTTTTTTTTTTTTAGAGTCAGTTTGCCCATTTTTTTTTCATTTTTTTTCTCTTTATTAGATATTTTCTTCATTTACATTTCACATGTTATCCAGAAATTTTCCCTTCCCCTCCCGCGTCCCCGCCCTGCTCCCCTACCCACCCCCTCCCACGTAATGGCCCTGGCATTCCCCTGTACTGGGGCATATAGAGTCTGTATGACT
>LR752333.1:0-22793 GCA_902729485.2 Mus minutoides | reverse complement strand
GAGACATGAGCGCAGGGGGAACTAGTTAGTTCATGTTATTCTTCCACCTAGAGGGTTGAAGACCCCTTCCGCTCCTTGGGTACTTTCTCTAGCTCCTACCTTGGGAGTCCTGTGTTCCAACTAATAGCTGACTGTGAGCATCCACTTCTGTGTTTACCAGGCACTGGTATAGCCTCCCACAAGGCAGCTATATCAGGTCGCTTTCAGCCTTATCTTGCTGGCATATGCTATAGTGTTTATTTTGGTGGCTTTCTAAGCCATCACAGAACTATATCCACAGTGTGTCTTAAATTTAACCCCCTCCAGAGGAAAACCTATATAGAATGTATACTTTTACAGACTGGTATAGAACTGCTTGGCATAGGGCTGGTGCAGGAGAACGATGAATTTGAGGTCAGCTTGGGCTACATATAAGAATAAGAATAAGAATAAGAATAAGAATAAGAATAAGAATAAGAATAAGAATAAGAATAAGAATGAGAATGAGAATGAGAATGAGAATGAGAATGAGAATGGGAAGAGGAAGAAGAGGAAGAAAGAAGAAGAGAGAGAGGAGGAGGAACAGGAAGAGGAGGAAGAGGGGCAGGAAGAGGAACAGGAGAATGAGGAAAAGAAGAAGAGGAAGAAGAGAGGAGGTAGAGAAGAAAGACCAGAAGGAGAAGGAGGAAGAAGAGGAGGAAGAGGAAGAAGACCAGAGGAGAAGGAGGAAGAAGAGGAGGAAGAGGAACAGGAGAAGGAGGAAGAGGAGGAAGAGGAGGAAGACCAGAGGAGAAGGAGGAAGAAGAAGAAGAGGAAGAGAAACAGGAGAAGGAGGAAGAGGAAGAAGAGGAGGAAGAGGAGGAAGAGGAGGAGGAGGCAAGAGGCAGTCGTCACGACCAGAAACAGAAGTACACTTTGCAGTGAAGCTGATACTGTGTTGTCTTTTATTGTTGGGTGACACTAAGAACTGCATAGACATTTTGTGACATGGTGCTAGCCTGGCAACTTCTGGAAGATGATGGAAATTCCAGTGCTGTGGAAAATCCCTAGGTTTCTGTTAGATTTCTATAGAGAAGTCATCAGCTTAGGAACCCCCACGTGAAGGCTTGCAGGCTTGTGGTTTGGGAGTGGGATTCCCCAACAAGATTGTTAACTAGAGTTTTTAGGGTTCAGGTCTAGGTTCTGACAGCACTAAGAAGCTAGGCCCAGCCACCCTTCCTCAATGGCCCAATTATGTTAACAAGTCATAGTGAAAAGCAGAGACAGGAGATTCATTCAATGTAGCCACCTTAAAGAGAAAACAGATACAAAGGTACAGATGTCCCCTTCCCCAGTGCCATCTCCCCGACCTGATATGAGGTTTAAATAGAAGGCAGTAAGTATGCACGATCAAGCTGGTAGAGTGGTGTCCATCTCATCACTGAAACATCATTGTCTAGGCCCTTGGATGTCAGCACTGTGTGAAATCATTCTGGAAGGCATTCCTTCCAGCTGACACTGGGGCTCTAGGGTTTTGCTTCCTCAGCATGAGATTTCTGGGGAATTCCAATTTTCTGGGCCCCATAGCCATATACTACTAGCCATAGGGAGGGACACAAGTATCTTGTAATATCTTTTGCTACTTTTGAAAGATGACTAATAAATAACTTGCAAATAAACCTGAGTTTCAATCCCCAGCACCCCTATAAAAATCCAGGTGCAGTCTGTAATTCCAGCACCATGAAGGTAAGGATAGGAGAATCCCTGAGGCCTGATGGCAGCTCAAGTGGGTGAGCTCCAGGCCAGTAAGAGGTCCTGTCTCAAAAAAAGAGGTGGAGAAGGAATTGTGGAAGACACCTGACATCAGCCTCTAGTCTCCATGTTTACAAGCACACATGCATGAGCTCATACACATGCATACAACTTTGCAAACTATATTGTTTTTTCCTAAAGCCGGCGTGGTTACAGGCTCAGCACATTCATGATTCTTCTTGATGCTCCACAGCAACCAACCCACCATATGTCCCTTGCCTCAAGTTACCAGTGAGGAGGCTATTCCTGGCCTTGTAAGTGAGAAGACCAAGGTCAGGTTGAGGTTACATGCAGTCTGCAGGAAGTGTGGGAGTCCAGCTTTATCTATCACCAGCACAGGGCAATTCTCTGCGTAGCCAGAACCAGGTCTCTCATCTTTCTTTTTGTAGTTTTCAAAAGTGCTTTTAGAGTGTGCAGGGATATAGTATTTAGGCACTTCCCTGAATAACCTAACCTTTCTTCTTGTCCCCCTTTTCAATTTACAGAAGAGCTACCTGAAACAACCCAGAATTTCCTCTTCTCTCTTCTAAAAGCAGGGTGTTCTTTAAAGTGGTCTTGAAAAGCAGGCTGCTTTCTGGGGTCACTTAACTGTGATATAATACAAGGCATAGCCAGTCAAGACTCCTTCTGCTCCAGGCAGCTTCCCTGAGCTTTGGGGAAAAGCTCCTGATGGAGCTGAGACTTCTGCCTTTGCTATTTACATGTAAATAATAAATCTGTTTCACATAAACTGTGGCATATGAACGTGATGATTTGATTCAGAAAAATAAGTGTATCATTCGGGGTTCTCTGGAGTCACAGAACTTATGGGTAGTAAAGAAATTTATTGATGACTTATGGTCTGCAGTCCAACTCCCAACAATGGTCAGTAGCAGCTGTGAATGGAAGTCCAAGGATCTAGCAGTTGCTCAGTCCCACACAGCAAGCAGAAGAAGGAGAGAGAGAGAGAGAGAGAGCCTTCCTTCTTCCAATGTCCTTATATAGTCTCCGGCAGAAGGTGTAGCCCAGATTAAAGGTGTGTGCCATCACACCTTTAATCCCAGATGACCTTGAACTTGGAGATCTCCCTGTCTTAATCTTCTGGAATCCATAGCCACTATGCCTCAAGATCTCCATACCAAGATCCAGGTCAGAAGCTTCTATCTCCCAGCCTCCAGATTAGGGTCACCGGTGAGCCTTCCAATTCTGGACTGCAGTTCATTCCAGATATACTCAAGTTGACTTTATCTTGAAGGAATAGCCACTACAATAAGTAACCAACCAGTATATGGTGGCTCTAATATTGGACCTTGAAACAGTGGGCACTAGTGTATAGACTTCTGTTTGTGGAGGTTGGCATGGTGATGACCTCTGCTCCTCTCACAGGGCATGAAAATTGTTTTCTAATCCTGAGCAGCAGTTGGCAGTCTTAATCTGATCAGTACCTGCCATATTTATAGCCTCATTGAACTGTGTTATGTATTTATAAGTACAAACTTTTTCCTAACACTTACCCAAGGTTATAATCAATTAATGTAGTGATTGTTATAAAATAAGCCCTCAAAAGCTAAAATGACTCAGGTATGGAGGCACAGGCCGGCAATCCCAACTATACTGGAAGTTGAGATAATGGCATCTCAAGTTGAAGTCTAGCCTCTGCTAGAGCCCCAATTTAAGGCCAACCTCCACAACTTGGGAAGAAGAGAGACTGCCTTTTTAAAAATGAGTTAAAGACTTGGGAACAGCTCATAGGAAGAACACTTGCCTGGGTTAAATAATAAATAAAATGAATAATAAAAAAAAGCCATTTACACAGAAAGGCACCCAAATGGATAATAAACATATTTGACTCCATTTGAGATAAAAAAATAGAAATTAAAATTAGAATGAGGTATCACTACATATTCAACAATGCAGCTAAAATGAATAAATATCTATAGGGTGGCTAGAAAGATTGCAGAAAAACCTATAAATAGCTACATTTTTGCACTGTGCTAGTGGGCTTGAAAATTATCATATCCCCTCAGGAAAATCTGAAAGAATACTTATGGCTGAACATTTTCATATCTAGTCAGTCCACTGTTGTATACAGCACAACTGTGTGCCTATCTTCATTAAAATCACGTGTGAAATGTTCAGATTGGCATTACTCACTAGAACATAAACCAGAAACTACTCAAAGGCCTATTTATTGATAACTGCAGAAGGTAGTGGTGAATGCAGAGACTTGTAACTGTCTAAAATGCTGAGAGCAAGTGACTAAGAGCACTCAGCTTTAGATGTGACATCTATTTAAGAGCCCCCTCCAACTCAATTCTCAAGGAACATTGAAGAAGAGAGGTGTGGAGGTTTGAATGAGCATGTCCACCATAGGTTACATATTTGAATGTTTGATCTCCAGTTAGTAGAAGTATTTGGGAAGGATTAGGAGGTGTGGCCTTGTTGGGGAAGGTTCATCACTGGGGGTGGGCTTTGAATTTCAAAACCCAGGTCAGTCTTTCTGTCTCTCTGTCCCCTTCCCACTCCCCTCCCTCTCCCTCGGTCCCCTGCCCCTTCCCTCTCCCTCTGTCTCCCTCCCTCTTCTCTTCCCTCTCCCTCTGTTTCTCTGCCTCCCTCTCCCTCTCCCTTTCCCTCTGCCTGCTGCTTGTGGATAAAATGTAAGCTTTCAGCTACTGCCCTAGTGGTAGTACTGCCCTACCTGTGGCCATGCTTTCTGCCATGATGGTCATGGACTTTGAAACCTTAAGTACGCCTCCAATTAAATGTTCTCTTGTTTAAGTTCCCTTGGCTATAGTGTCTCTTTACAATGATAGAATGATAGAACAATAACCAAGATAAGGGGACAAGAGAGTGTAAGAGCAGAAGGATGAGGAGGAAGGCTTTGAACTGCTGACCTCTGGATATGACGTGCTCACTAAACTTATGAATGAACTCACAGAACTGTAGATATTTGCATAAGACCTGCACAAGATCAATCTGCCCTTACTGAAGAGTGATTTGTCATTGTTGGTCACTGAGGGAAGAAGAGTATACCTGCCGAAAGATCACCCAAGCTCCAGTGATGACCCTACATCCATGACTATATGGGTAGCACTAATTTGACTTAGTGTATTATTTATTTTTAATTGTTAACAGAACATAACATTTTGAGGAAGGTGAATTTAAGGGCTACCAGGGGTAAATGGAGGGAGGAGAGAATATGATTGAGACACACTATATACATGCATTAAGTTTTTGTTTTTAAAAAAAGATTTTAAAGTGATCAGTAATAGATGAGTAAACAGGTATGGTGAATTCCAAACATAACGATGTATGTAAGGAAGCCTTGTATTGTCATTTTTACTTACTTTTACAACAGGCTTGCTCTAGGTAACCTACTCTGTAGTGCAGTCTCACCTGAAAATCACAATCCTCCTGCCTCACCCTTCCAAGAGCTAGGACGACAGACATGCACCAGTGTTATTTGTCTTTCAGTCCTAATAATGGACCATAATCTTTCAGCCCTAACTCCTTTCATCTATGTACCTTACAGTGGCTAAACCATAGGCTCACCTACAGTAATAGAGACATCAAACAGGTGTGAGTGGCATGACCTGGAAGCTTGCTTTTAGTTATCAGTCTATGCAAATGCAAGCTAGAACTCCATAGTGTACAGTGTATAGTAAATCATGTGTATGGTGTGTACAGTGTATATGGTGTGTATGCTATGTATGCTATGTTGTTGTAGGCTTTTCTCTGTCCAGTCACATTAGGGCAGTGGCAGGTCTGTGATCGGACAGGAAAAGGGAGGCAGAGTTAGGGTTTGGAGGACAGATAGAGAGGTAACAGGAGGGGAGAAGGAGATGAGCAGGCACATGATCCTAATCCCACGTGGGTTTTAAACAGCCACAAGTAACTAAGATTTTCACAAGGTTAGAATAATTGGGTTAAAGCTTTATATTTATCATTGGCTCTGAAATTATTGTATTGGCATCTTATAAATTGTGATCTTATTGTTATATAAATCTGATTGAAAAATAAGCTTTAAGAGTGATGCTTCTACTGGGTAACTAGGTTTTGAGATAGCTGATCAAGGGGTATGAGGTATATTGTGTAGAAGCAAGATGAACTTGCTAGCTCAGCGGTGAGAACATGCTGAGGGGGGACCCTGCTGGGACATAGTGTTGTGGCCCTCCAGTACCTGTACTAGAGCAGGAACAAAGACTGGACCGGCAGGGCAGGAGAGATGGCAGGTTGACTTTTTAAAATATTTCCAGCAATAGTATATATAGTGTGTATGGTGTATATGATGTGTATAGTATGTATAATGTGTATGGTATATATAGTGTGTATAGTATTATAGTGTGTATGGTGTATATGGTGTGTATAGTATGTATGGTATGTATGGTGTGTTTGGTGTGTATGGTGTATATAGTGTGTATAGTATGTATTGTGTGTATAGTATGTATAATGAGCATGGTGTATTTGGTGTGTCTGGTGTGTCTGGTGTATGTATATGGTGTGTATAGTATGTACGGTGTGTATGGTGTGTTTGTTGTGTATGGTGTGTTTGGTGTGTATGGTATGTATGGTGTGTATGGTATGTATGGTGTGTATAGTATGTATGTTGTATATGGTGTGTTTGGTGTGTATGGTGTGTATGGTGTGTTTGGTGTGTGTGGTATGTATGGTGTGTGTGTAGTATGTATGGTGTGTGTGTAGTATGTATGGTGTATACAGTGTCTCCATAGTGGCAAGGGCCTGGGTTTCTTCAGTCCTGCTGCTTGGCTTCCTCTGAATCTTCACCCTTATCCACATCTGACACACACATAATCCAGCCAATGAGAAGGTGGAAAGGGACATAGAGGTGGGCTATACCATTCACTCTAAGGATGCAACTTAAACACTTCACTTTTGCCTACATTTTGGATGGCCAAAGTAGATTTCCAGAAGCCAAAGGACTTGGCCTGAACTAGATGCACACACTGCAGTAGCTAGCCTCAGGGGGTTCTTGTCCTCTTGCACTCATTTCTTTAAGACCCCCACCCCCAGCATTCAGCATGACTGCATGGCTTCACCTTTAGCAATATGACCACAGCTTTAACTCACATCTTGTTTTGCTCTGCTTCAAGGTTTGGGAGCTAACTGACAGCATGACTATAGCTGAGAAGCATGCAGGTTAGCTGTCTCTAAATTGCTAACTCATAGGCTGAATCAGGCATTCAGTTTAGAGAGGCTGTGATAAGGTCACAACTGCAGCCTGAGTGATAAAACAAGCCTTTGTTTCCATACTGACATACCCAGATACACACACACACACACACACACACACACACACACACACGCACGCACGCGCACACGCACATGCACACACACGGACAATAGTTACTTAAACTATACCATGAAGGTAATTAATTAATTTAGAGCAACTGATAGCTAAGACAAGTAATGAGGAAGACGTGAAAAAATGGGAAGCGAATATAAGCATGGAGTTTTAGGTATAATGTCCACAGGACAGGACGCCTCACTCCTGGGCAAGGAGTCATGCCAGTTACACACGCTCACCAGCGCCCCAGGTGGCCCCTGCTGCACACTGCACCTCTGTTGCTGGAGAGCATTACCATTGCTAAGTCACCACACCGACACTTTAACAGCCGTTCTTTGCTCATTGTCCTGAATACGACAACCAACAGCTCAGAAGGTAAAAGAAAACAAAACAAATCAAAGACTAGGAAGAAGTATTGAATAACAGTTCACGTTGCTTCTAGCAGCTCATTTTGTTTCATCTCACCAAAAACCCCAGGCTGGAGTTACAGCAAACTCAACCGCCGTGGGAATCCCCACAAAGAATGGCCCCAATCTACCCAGATAGAGAGCCAGCTGGAAATCTAGGAAACGCATGAAATATTGGGGCGACCAGTCTAAATCATGTACCAGAGGAACCCGCAGAGGGATGCATACACCCCTCAGACAGAGAGAAAAGGCACATTTCACTCGCGTACCCGCAGCCATGTGGGCCCGACATGGAATTTGTATGAGGGTCTGAGGGAATGTTAGCGTCCTGGCGTGGGAAAACCCTAGCATGGGTTGGGCTATGGTGCTCTCTCATTTTCTACCTTGATACAGAAAGAAAGCATCAACGGCTGGGGAGCCTGTTGCCATTTATTAGAACAACACCTGGGGGATGTATGCATGCACATCAGTTGGGGCTGCTTCCTTGTTGCTTGTGATAGGACAGGTTGGTAGATAGGACAGGTTGTATATGGAAGTGACATCAACTACCATACAAGACAGGGCTAATGAAATATATTTATACCTTGTCCTAAAACATAGGCTTTGGCAGGGGACTTAATACCTGGCATCTTTTCAGTAGATATAGCAAAAGAAAAAGTATAACAATTACGGAGGTCAGAAATTATCACCGTTTAGTATTTTCACATCTCCTTCCAAAGGTGTCTCTGGTTACTTCTGCAGGTGATCCTGCAAAGGTCACCCTGTGCTTGTGGCTGGAGTGCGGAGAGTGAGGTGGTTTTCGTGGCACAGTATTATGAAAAGTGAAAGTGGACCCATGTCACCCTGAATCCCCTGTGGTTACAGTAATTTAACATGGTGATCATGTAGAGGAAACAAGAGAAAAAAAAAAAAAACAACTAGGAAAGCAAGATAGTTAGCAGATGGCAGCATTAGAGGTCTGGGTATTTGTTTTAGACATAGACAATCTAGCATACTTGTCTCCAACGCTCACATAGTCTGGCCCCCGAAACCAAGTTGAGACCAAAAGAAAAACACAAAGACAGCATTTTCTCTTTCCGAGTTTGTATGTAACCAAAGTAGGAGGATTTGTTTGTTTGTTTGTTTGTTTCGCATAAAACCTTGGATTATCATGCTATTGTCCCTTGTCGGGCACCGTTTACCAAATGTGCTTCTGGGTGTGGGATATCAGTTTGGACTTTTAAACGTGGTGGAAAGCAAACATCAATTCAGCATATCCTGTTATAAACAGGAATGGGCAGGTTTGGGCCTGAGCTCCTTCAACAATCACTTCTGCAAACCGGATGTTTAATTCTGCCTGAAGAACTGAGCTATGTTCTAAAGAGATGACTGAAACAAGAATTTTAAGAATTCTTAGCAAGTCCCCCTTTTTAGTGGAAGGAGAGATGGCTCAGGAGCTAACGTGCTTGCAATGCAAGAAGACCTGAGTTCGGATATCTAGCACCCCTGAGGTTTGCTAGCCAGCCAGACTCGCCAATTGGTAAGCTCCCATGAGGAACCATGTCTCAAAAATTAAAATAAAGGGACTGAAAAGATGACTCAGCACTTGTTGAGCAGTCATGAGGACTCTTGGCACTCACATAACAAGCTGGGCACCCTGTGCATGCCTAAAAAGCTAACTTGGAGAAAGGAGGACCATTGCAGTGTCCCCAGGCGATGAAACAGGAGCCCCAGCTTCAGTAAGCGACCTTGCCTCAGAGGAATAAGTACAGAGTGTCAGAGGAAGGCTTTGCATGCCTCTTAGCCTCTGCACATACTCAGGTGTGTGCACTAGTGCATACATTCACACACACACAGAGAGACACACACACACAGTCTTTTAAAAGCAAAGAAGACAGCCAGTGTCAACCTCTGGCTACTATATGCATCCACACACAGACAGACAGACAGACAGACACACACACATACACTAAAATCACGATTGTTGAAAATAATGTTTGTTTCTCAATCTTCACAGTGGTGCACACAGCTCAGAGCTGTTAACTTGACTTTTATACATGCATTTATATTCATAGTGACTGAGATATATCTCTGAGTCAGATAATTTGAGGAATTTTTATTGTGTTGTGTTAATTCAAAAATAGCTTCAAATATAACTCATTCAACTTTTTTTGTTGTTGTTGGTGTTGTATCTGGTTAGATTCTTTAAAGACATCATCCAGGGAGGAGGTGAAGATTAAAATACATAGCAACATCATATAAAAATGTGCGGATAGAAAAAGGCAGAAAGCATCTCTTAAATGTTTCACTCAAGGGGTGGAGCATTGGCTCAAGAATTTTCAGATGACATACTGATCTTGCAAAGGACTCAAGTTCAGTGCCCAGAACAGAACCCATGTTCATAACTTAAAAGCGCCTGTACCTCCAGCCCAGCCCCAGTGGACAGACGTAGCAGCTCTGTCATCCATGGGTGCCCACACACACACACACACACACACACACACACACACACACACACACCTTAAAATCTGTTTCACTAGATCTCTCCGAATTTTCAAATCAGAAGAACATACACCCAGAAAGCAATCAAAAAGCAACTATTCACTTCTAGGGCTGCCATAGCCAAATTCCACAAGCTGGGTAGTTTAAGATAACAGATATTCACTCTCTCGGTTCTGGAGTCTACAAGTTCAAAGATGAAGGTGTTGGCAGGATTGTGTCTTCCTGGGATAGCTTCTGATATTGGCCAGACATCCTCGGTATTCCTGGCTTGCCGCTCCGTCACAGCAGCCTCTCCCCTGGCGGTCACACTTCACTATGTCTGTTTCACTTCTCTCATCTTACAAAAGCTCAGATGCAGTCAGTGTGACTAACTTAATGGTTGCACATGCAAAGGCCTCGTCCCCAAACACAGCAAGCACCTTCAGAGACACCAAAGTCAGGAACGCTACACTCCAGGGAGCCCAACTTGAGCCCAAGGGGGGTTTCAAAGTATTCTTTGCTTAAATCATTTCAGTGCTATTTTCCTATGGCTCCTGAATATTTTGGTGTACATTTCTTAATAATGAGAGCACCCCCTTAAGCAACCAGAGCACACCCGTGAAAATCAAGAATTTAACACTGACACACTTTCCCACCTAATACATGAAACTCTACTCAACTTTTTCAAGTTGTTCCGATAAAAGGTTCAAGAAAAGAAAACAAAAAGTAAAATCCTCCCTTTCCCTCACCTTCATGACCTAGGATTCAATGCATGGACCATACAATTGTTGTATTACTCTGATCTCTTTTAAGGTAGAAAAAAAATCCCCAGATGTCTGTCCCCTTTCTAATGATTTTGATGGTTTTTTTGAAGAGCACAGGCCAGTAACTTTGCAGAGTGATTTTTTTAATTTGTCTTTGTCAAGATTAAAACAAAGCTGTGCATTTTGGCAGGATTCCCACGGAAGGGTGGTGTGGTTTTCTCAGTGTATCATGTCGGGAAATGCATGGTGATGATGGCTTGCCCTGTTATTGGCACTGTAGACTATCATCACTTGGTTTAAGATGACACATGCTGGGTTTCTCCACTGTGGGGCTTTTAAATAATTAATAAGCAGATGATAAGCAATTTGTGGGGAGACACTTTGAGGCTATGTAAACATCCGGCTCCTCATCAAACTTTTACCCACTGGTTTTAGCATCCATGGGTGTTTTTTTTTGCCTGAATCATTTATGAATATAAAATGGTAATTTCAAACTTCGTCATTCCTTCTAAATTAACTAGTACTGTCCTTGCACTGGAGAATAACCCTTTTCAATTGTTTATGCAAATAGGAACTCACGGATCTTTACTTTCTTCAGTGGGTTATAATATGTCACTGTTGTTTCTGGGATTTCATTCCGAACTGCCCTCAGTTCCCTGATCACTGTTCATCTCTGTTGAATTAATTCATACAAGACATCCAAAGAAGAGAGTAGAAGGCAGGCAGCATTTATAACTCAGAGCTTACTAAAGTGAGGAATTCGCAAGGGAGAATGTGGTTAGTGGCTAAAGCAACCATCGTGCCAACCTAAGAATTTTAGATAGGTTTGATACTATTTCTTAAAGTTTCTGTAATGTGTTTTGTTGCCCAAGTGATTGACAGTTCTATTTTTAGTAACTATATTTAAGGCTTGATTTTATTTATTTATTTATTTTGTGTGTGTACATGCATGTATGTGAATGTGGATGCCTGAGATTACCAGGCTAAGGCATCAAATGTCCTAGAACAGGAGTTACAAGTGATACTGAGTCACGCATTGGGGATGTAGGCAACTTCTGCAGTGCCCTTGACCATTGAGGTATCACTCCCAGCCCCTCATTTGGGTTAGCTCTTGAGGGAGAGGAGACAATATAGCTTTGTTCTTTACTAGATAGTAGCTTATGAACTTTTGGGTGGTTTAGAACTCCATGTCTTCACCAAAAACCAAAGATATAGCTCGTTCCACTGGAGGCCTGCTGATGGGAGTGGAGTCCAGTCTCAACATTTAAGCTTACTAATATCTGACTGGGTACCAAACACTCTTCTTGTGTTTCCTGTCGTACTTGGCCAGTGAGAGATCTTTTTTCTACCCTTTATATCCTCTTACTATTTGAGCACTCCCTTACTTTACGATTCAGTAAAGTGTCCCAGACTTATGTTTTCTCTAAGACAATAGAATTAACTATTTCTCCACCATGACATGTTTTATCAAATTGATGACCAGTGTTTGGGAATTATGATTTAGGTGCTAAGCATACATATTTCTTTCCTGTAGTGTCATTGTCTCTGGGCCTTTCCCAGAAGACATACACAGGGAATATGTGTGTGCATATACAGATACAAGTAAGCATATATATGGATATATGTATATGCTATATATACATATATAGCCTTTTCTATATTTCGCTACCCAATAGATATCTGTTGATCTATAAATAGGAAAATAGATAATGTAGTAGGCAGAATCTTAAAGATTGCCTTCCCTAAGATTCTTGTCTCAAGTTATTTAATCAAACATTAATGTAGGTACCACTATAAGGAGATTATGATGTTTGTATGTATGCATCTTTGAGACAGGGTCTTGCTTTGTGGCCTCAGCAGCTCTAGAACAAGCATTCCTAGTTCTCCCATGATGCCTGGCTTCATTTGATCCTGAGTGAAATTATTCAGATAGGCTTAGGCTACTTAAGTTCTTTAAAAACAGTCTTCATCATCAGTGAGCAGCTGGGAAACACAAGCAGAACAACAGGCTGCTGCTGGCCAGAAAGGGGGCTTAAAGAGCTTGTAATGGTGTCGACTCACAGCCAGAAGGAAAACACATGTCGGTCTTACCTCCACAAGTAACTGAGTGCTGCCAACAACCAAAATGAGCTTGGAAGATTGTTTACCAGGGCTGCCAGATAGGAAGGCAATGTTCTGGACACCTTGACTTCAGCCTTAGGGTAGACTGTACCCAGAGCCCCGCTGCCGAGCTCCTTTGGATGCTGAGGTAGTATAAGCTAATATAAATGAGTGTTACACCACTTGTTACAGCAGCAGTAGAAAACAAATACATACAGACATTAACACAAATATAATAATCTAAAATTTCCCTGATAAACATATGTTACTCATAATGAGCCCTGTGAGAGTCACTATTATTATCAACTTGACAGAATCTTGAATCACCTAAGAGACAAAGTTTGTAGGTATGTTTGCGAGGGATTATCTAGTTAGGTTTGCATCTAGGTAAGAGATTATTTTAACTGAGGTTGGAAAACCTGCCCACCGTGGCCAGTTCTATTTCATGGGCTTGAGTCTCAGATTGAGTAAAAAGGAATGAGTCAAACCAAAAGTAGTATTTGCCTCTTTCTGTCCTCTGACTGGAGATACAATGTGACCAGCTGCCCCAGGCTTTTCCCCCTCATGACCTCCCCACCAGAATGGTGCATACCCTTAAATTGTGGACTAAGATAAACTCTTTCTTAAGTTGTCAGGTAGGTTGTCACAGAAATAACTAATACAATAATACAAGCCCCTTTCAACCATGTTTGACTTTGTGATCATGAGGTAGGATAGGGAAATGGGTTGATTAGCAGAGGAGCCAACCACAGGATTTGGGAATTAGAATTTGTAGCCCCACCCACTAAACCTCCCAGAAGGAGAGAGGTCCTAAGGCCTGAGTTCACTCACCAAGGACTAATGATTTGCTCTTTCATGCTTATGTAATGAACCCTCTATATACACCCTAAACAGTGGGGGGTTGAGAAATGTCTTTACTCATGAACACATCAAGATGCTGAGCCAGCTTGGAAGCTCTGTTTCCCTTTAGTCCCACCCCTTGCTCTTTGAATCTCTTCCATTTGGATGTGCGTAAGTTATGTCCTTTGTAATAAACTAGGGATGGTAAGCAAAAGGCCTCACTGAGGTGGGTGAGTGTTTATAGTAAATTATCAAACTTGAGGAGGAGAAGGATGAGGAGGAAGAGGAGGAGGAGGAGGAAGAGGGGGAGCAGGAGGAGGAGGAAGAAGAGGAGGAAGAGGAGGAGGAGGAAGAGGAGGAGGAGGAGGAGGAGGAAGAAGAGGAGGAGCAGGAGGAGGAGGAAGAAGAAGAGCCCCCTCCCTATTTGTAGCCAGTCAGTCAGGAGTACAGGTGGTTCTCTGGAACCTGAAATTGGCATCTGAAGTGGGGACAGTCTTGTGGGACCAAGTTCTTAACCTGTGGGCTTGCACTAATTCTGCTAATTCTGGGATAATTAATGTCAGAATTGGATTGTAGAACACCCTGGATGTCCAGAGAATTGGAGAATTGGTATGAGACAAACTCTTACACATGTGATATCAGAAGTATCTGTGTAGAAAGAGCAACCCCTGTGTTTATTTAAGCACACAGCTCCTACATATTTCTTTTTCTGGCCAGATGTTGTAAAGGAAAACCCTTGATTTAGGAAAACGTAAAACATAATCACTTTTAATTATAGACACAGAATACATAGAGCTTGTTTTGCTATCTATTAGGAAAATATCTCCTCCCACAACTATAAATTTGGCTGAGAGACAAGGACAGAATAATTATATATTCACCTCTGCCTTTCAATGAAGGCAGAAGGAGCTTTCCATTTCGAATTTGTTTTGTTTTGTACCACATGTGGGTTAATTAGATAAAACCATGTCGTGTGCCAGTTTCAATCAGCCTGAAAATAATCAGAAAACCAGGTTTGGCATAGTGTATGCTGTTTTGGCGAAGACAGACAAAGCCCAAAATGCAAATTGGCTCCAGAAAACAACGTGTGTACCCCTGCCAGCTCTTCTTCCAAGGGATTATCTGTAGCTGGTGCCCAAGCAGCTGATGCTGCTCCGGGTGACCATTAGACAAACCTATAAGGCACAAATACCCCCTTGTCCCATTAGACAGTAGCCACCTCCGCAAAGGGCACTTACTTTACTGTTTTTGACATAGACCCAAACTGGCTTGCCAATTATCTGTTCTCATTAACTGCAAAAAAAATGGTGAAGTTTTTTTTAAAAAGAACATATATTTTTAGTTTATCCCCTACTGACTTCCTTTGAGTTTATTTCTTACATTTTTAAAAATTTCCATGTAAGGTAAGTCCTGAAACAATCTCACAGCTCTATTTATTTCCTTGGTGTATCCAGTTCCCCCAAACACTAAAAGACAAAGGCCAGGAGTTTCACTGTCTTGCTACTTTAATGTGGAGTCAGTAGTGTTCAGGAGATAAATATTTTAACAAGTAGCCAAGCAGTAAGAGGAATAATCATTTTTTAGTTCCGCTAGCTAACATCATTCATGTTTATAAATCTTTCTAGGTAAGTTGTGTGGCATCAAAGAATGACTGTGCATCAACATGTGTTGTGGTTTGGATATGAGGATCCTGCTAGTCTTACGTGTTGGTTGTCAGGCGACATAACTTTACCAGTTCTTTGGATTTTGAAAGCTCTTAATTCATCAATGGGTAGATTTATATTAGGCAGTTGGTCCTAATTAGGAAGTAGATTACTGACGGTGGGCCACTGATGGGTGGAGTTTATCTCTAGATCTGTTTTCTCTTTCTCTGTCCTTCTGTCTCAGCCAATCTTATCTGTTTCTGTCTTTCTGTCTGTCTGTCTCTATCACTGTTCTGTCTCTCCCTGTGTGTCTGTGTCTGTCTGCCTCTCTTTCTCTAACTCTCTCTCTCCCTCCCTCCCTCCCTCCTGCCTTCTCCCCCTCCTTCTCCTCCTCCTCTTCCTCCTCCTTTCTTCTTCTTCTTCTTCTTCTTCTTCTTCTTCTTCTTCTTCTTCTTCTTCTTCTTCCTCTCTCTCTCTCTCTCTCTCTCTCTCTCTCTCTCTCTCTCTCCCCCTCTCTCTCTCCTTTTTGAACACCACAGAGTGAGTAGCTCTGGTCTTCCACTTGCTTAATGGCTTCCTTTTCTATGGTCACCACAGTGAATAGGAGAGCTAAGGCACCAAGGACTGAAACCTTGGAAATTGTTCAAAAACCCTTTCTCTTTTAAGTTGTTTTTCTCAGGTACTTTGTATTAGGGGAAAAATGCTAAGTAACATATCACATTACAACTGGATTCAATATTCTTTGATGTTTAAAATCCTAAATGCCTTTGCTTATTATATAAAGATGTTTGATATCTAGATGTTGGCTTTTTGCCCACCTCATCCATCTTTATTATCTTCCTTATGATTTAAGCTTCGGCAAAACTGATCAACTTGAGATACTAATCACAAACAATGCTTTTGTATGGTCCATGCTTTCAAGTCTGCCTCATCCTATAGTGAATCACATCTGATTGTAGCCCTTCGTAGTCACCTCAGTTCTGGTTTTTCTCACTCCTTCCTTGGACAGTCTTCTACTTTGTCCTATATAGTACAGCCTTTTGGCTGACCAAGGTAATGGTTGGTAGGTGAACTGAGAAAATCAGTTACATCTGGGATCACAATATTAATGACACACACTTTGCACATTATTTTTAATATCACAATGCTTGTACAAACTTGTAGTGAGAATTTTGGTTTCTTAAAAGACACAGACATATTAGAAGAGTATGGTTTCATTTTAATCCCAGGTATGGGATGTGGGGCTGCTTCAGACTGTCCACAGCGGCTGACTATGACTTGCCTTGTGCTCTAGCAGGGGCATGATTTTGCCAGGTGTGGATAGTTTCTGTGAGTGTGTGACATTGGAATTCTGGGAGCTCTTCAGAGTGTATATAAATGCCAGAGCCCTGCGAGCTGGTTGGTCATTCTTGGCTGCTGTTGGTTGTGGTCTGTTAAGTAGTCATGAGCAAAGAAGAAACAACAATAAGAAGAAACTAGATATTATGATGGCAAAGATCAACCTTGCCCAAGGACCTTGACATCCCTGATCAGCAGGAAGAGTTTAACAATGACATCACCCCCTTTCCTCCCTATCCTTTTTTTTCTTTCCCATTTAGTGTTAGGAGGTTGAAAGGGTAGAAAAGGGGTGGAAAAGGGTGAAAGGAAATAGGACCTACAGAGTAGCCCAAATTCCAGGTACATAATTTTTCTTTTCTGTGTCAGCACCAAGGAACATGTTTAGACATTTTTTTCCTTTAGACATAGGGTCTCATGTAACCCATGAATGACCTTAAACTTACTATGTAGCTGAGGATGACCTTGAACTTGTCATTCACATATGGAGACTAGAGGCTGGTGTTGCATGTTGATGTTGAGTGTTTTCCTCTATTGCTTTTAATGTTTTTTGTTTTACACTATATTTATTATTATTATTATTATTATTATTATTATTATTACTACTACTACTAGTACTACAGTGTAGTAGTTTGAATGAGAATGGCTCCCATAGACACAAATATTTGAGTATTTGGTTTCCAGTTGGTGGAACTGCTTGGGAAGGATTAGGAGGCATGGTCTTATTGGAAGAGGTGTGCCACTGTAGTTGTGCCACTGTAGGTAGGTTGGCTTTGAGGGTTCCAAGTTGCAGTGTGCCTCTCTGCTTCCTACTTGCAGTTCAAGATGTGAGCTCTCAGCTGATCCTTTCGCCATGCCTAACCCTCTGAAACTGTAAGTCCAATTAAATGCTTTCCTTTTGTAAATTATCTTGATCATGGCCCCAGCAATAGAAAAGAAACTAAGACACACAGGGTGCAGGGTCTTTTTCTCTCCAAGGAATTGGACACATGTTCCCAGCAATACAGCTTACTGCCATCCCAGGTACCTGCCAGAACTTGAAGGTGAGACCCTTTTGCTGAAAAGGCCACAGGACTTAGAGTGTTGGGTCATGCAGCACAGGTCAAGCAGGAACAGTTTGTTTACCTTGGATTTCTAAAGTTAATTGATTAGGGATGTGGCCTGTCACCATGACCACAAGCAAGCAGCTCTCAAAGGTCTTTTAAAGAAAAAACAAAACAAACAAACAAAAACCACACAAGCAGGAAAAAGGGGGCAATACTGGTAACTTGTCCTTTATGGGGACTGACTGTGTCTGTGCCAGCAAGGAATTGATTGGCCATGGCTAGTTCTTGTAGTTTACCCAGGAAAGGTGTGCGTGGGGTGGGGGGGTGGGTGGGTGGGGGCTAGTGCAAACTAAGTAGACCAAAGGAAAAATGGAGGAGTTTAAAGACAAAATGGAGTTACCTTGGTCCTTTCAAGAGGAATCAAGCTGGTACTGACCTGAGAGCCTCCTCCCTGAGGTCTAGATTTCATACTATTGGAAAGTGCTATGCACATCTTACCCAGTTCTAAAGCCTGTGAACCACCACAATGACTAGCCCAGAAAAACAACAGCGGCATTTGTATCTTCAGTGTTACTATCAGCTGTCTAACTGTACTTACAGCCTGCTCAATAGGAGGGTACTCGTGCCTGGTACTGTAAACCTAGCCAAGAACCCATGACTACAGATGTAGATTCTACAGGAGAACCTCCTACCAAGTTATAGTATCTAGCTGCCCTCTGAGTACTTATCCTTACATCACGGATTAGTGTAGCTCTCAGCCCTTATCAAAGACAGACTTTAGGTTATCAGAGGATACTATAGAGATCCACAACGTGTCGAAAGGCAGAGAATAAGTAACTCTGGGGTGCCTAGCCATAAGTGAGACACGCTCACCAATAAAATCCTGGTGCCTAAGGCTCGGGGAATATTCTGGAAGTTGGAGCAGCAAGACTGTAAGAACCAGAGGACTGGGGTGATTGCTGCAAGATGGTGTCTTCTGGGAATGACAGTGATTCGGCACCCATGAGCTCTCACCAATAGAGGTGCCTGCAAAAGACCACACCAATCAATCTGCTGATGTCGGTGGTGGAAATTTAAGAAGGCTACCCACTGATTGCAAAGCCAGAGAGAGTGTATGGATGGCAAGGGTAGGCAAATCAGCTTTCTCTAGGGATAAGCTTCATGAAGGATGACAAAAATAGTCAGCCATAAATACATCTACACAATGACAACACTAATTGGATGGTGTGTGTATGTGTGTGTGTGTGTGTGTGTGTGTGTGTGTGTGTGTATGCCTGTGTATGTGCACAAAATAATGTTAATTATAGAAGAAGGGGTCATAGATTTTGGGGTGTTTGGGGACATGGAGTGGTTGGAGGAATAGAAATGATGTAAGTACAGTATACTTACATACAAAATTGCGAAAAAAAGAAATAGGAAGTGTCTTACTCAGGGTTTCTATTCCTGCACAAACATCATGACCAAGAAGCAGTTTGGGAGGAAAGGGTTTATTCAGCTTACACTTTCCACATTGCTGTTGATCAGCAAAGGATGTCAGGACTGGAACTTAAGCAGGTCAGGAAGCAGGAGCTGATGCAGAGGCCATGGAGGGATGTTACTTACTGGCTTGCTTCCCCTGGCTTGCTCAGCCTGCTCTCTTATAGAACCCAAGACTGCCAGCCCAGGGATGGTCCCACCCACAAGGGGCATTTCCCCCTTGATCACTAATTGAGAAAATACCCCACAGCTAGATCTCATGGAGGTACTTCCCCAACTGAAGCTCCTTTCCCTGTTATCAACTCATTGATGAGGAAGCAGGCACAGCGAGTTTAAGATATGTGTTCTTTCTCTGAAAGTCCTAACACAATGTTAAACTTTTGACTGAGATGTTTCCAAAATATATTAGCAATCTCTTCTTTTGTTTTACAAGGTCCATAGAACATACTATAATCTGTCTTTGAGAAGGTAAAATTAATTAAAAGAAAAACCAATATAAATTTAACATACTTCCCTTTTATTTTTCCACAAAATAACATTTTTCTTTCTTTCTTTCTTTCTTTCTTTCTTTCTTTCTTTCTTTCTTTCTTTCTTTCTTTTTAGATTTTTAAAAAATTTTTCAAGACAGGGTTTCTCTGTGTAACACTGGCTATCCTGAACTTACTCTGTAGATCAGGCTGGCCTTGAACTCAGAAATCCACCTGCCTCTGCCTCCCAAGTGCTGGGATTAAAGGCGTGCGCCACCACTTATCTTTATTCTTGTTTGTTTGTTTGTTTAGCCCTGTTCTCCCGGAACTCTCACTGTATACCAGACTGGGCTGGAACTCACAGAGATCCTCCTGCCTCTGTCTCCTGGGTGCAGAGATCAAAGATGTATACCACCACGCCCAGCTATTTATCTTCTTTCTTAAGGTAGCCAGAAAAGTGAGTTGAGCGGAACCCAGCAGAGATCACTGAGCAGAGAGGACAGGATTTTGCTGGATTTTGCTGCTTTTGTTTTTTATCTTTCTGGCTGGATCGGTTGAGCCTACTAAAGCACCAAAGGTTGAGAGCAGAGTAGTCACTGGAGATGAGATTTCCCTCTAACACTGTCCACTTCTTGTAGAAGTAGCAGTGGAAGGAAGTCCAGTCAAGTCTGGAAGCAGACAGTAATGTACTCTCCATAGACCTGAAACGCAGCAGGCTGACGCCCCTCCTCGCTGCCCTCTCTTCTCCTGTGTTTTCCACCCCAGCCCCCCTTTTCTCCTGGCTTCTACTTTGGAAGCTTTTCCCCAGCTCTTGAGCAGGTGCACTGTTCTAAAAAGAGCTGGCTCACTCCTGTCTTGCTCTAATTGCTTGTTTGCTCCAGGCTAGCAGCCTATGACTGTTAGGGGCCAGCTGCTAGGATACATCATTAGCCTCCCTTAGACTGTAACTCCAAGGACTCGGAGTCCTTATTTGTTTACTGGATGCTAAAGGCACAGTTCCCTAGCACTGTACCTAAGACCTGACATATGCTCAATAAGTTGAATACACTGAGCTCATGGGTGATGAATGCATGATATGTAGGCTTCAATCCAATTCATCTGGTTTGATCATGAATTATTGTGGATTGGCTTAATAAAAATAATTTATGTAATAAAGCCGTGTTTCTGAAGAGTTCTGAAGTATTTTTAACACATTATTACATAGCACCGTCTCAATTCTTGGTGTTTATTTCCATGTGGAATTTCTGACCCCTTTCTTCTACTAAAACAAACCCCATGTTCCTTACTGACCACGTCAGTGGCTGAGCCTCCAAGGAAGCCTTTGAGAGTGTTCTTGTTTCTCTCTGTGAACTCTGACATTGCTCTGGCTTTCATGTGCAGCCAATCTAGCATGCGTGTTCGTGCTTTGGTATATGGTACTAGCATGGTGTTTCATGTAATCTTTCCTTCCTGATTCAAATTCCTTCAGGCCTAAGCATGAGAATAATAACATATGGATAAATTAATAGGTTCTTACAACTTTTAATGCAAAATAACCTTCTTACTGTAGGCTGGATTGCAAAGTGTATAAAGGGTAAAACAGAAGCCAAGTTGGTACAGGAGTTAGAAAGTGTATTAGCTTCAGTTATTGCCTAATATCTGTTCGAGAAACCTTGGCCTAAAAATTAATGATGAAGTAAGTCTTTATGTATTCAAATTAAGTCAAAATCATTTGCCGTGAGCGCAAGTTACCTGATCACCAGTTTCTTCCCGGTGATTTCACTAACATGTGAAATCACATTCATTTCTAGCTGGGAAGGTCAAGTAAGGAAGCCCTCCCTGACCTTGTTTCTACTCCCAGGCACCATCGCGGTACTTTGGAATCTCTCCCTGCCTGGTTTTAGAGGAAACTCAAGGTAGACTTAAGAAGGCCCCGCCTCTTCAGGCTTGGAAGATGGCACAAACAAACTAGGCTCTGTCAGGGTCTGACCCTGGGCTTTGATAGGATAAGTTTATCGGGGGTGGAGTGAGAACCAGATTCTCTGCAGCCAGTTCTCCACTAATAAAACTGAACACCTACTCAGAGCGCGAACTTAACCCGTCCGCACTAGTTTGTCCCCGCGGACGCCTCGTAGACGACTCAGTGCGTCCTCGGAGTCCTGCAGTGCTATGGCTACCAGTGGCGGCGTGACCTCCCGAGAGGGGCTGCGCTACGCCGAATACCTGCCTCCTTCTGCCCAAAGGCCGGACGCCGACATCGACCACACAGCGGTGAGTCTGCGGGCCGCCACTGACCCACACCACTAAACCCCAAGACCTCCCACCGGCTCGCCCGGCTGCCTGTGCCCGGCGTGGTACCAGGCTGTCTCCTCAAAGTGACACGGACCACGGAACGGGCCCGCGGTTATCCCGTGAAGAGACTCATGGGTCCCCCTGGGCAGAGGGGACCCTGTGGGGCCAGGAGCCTCCCTTAGGGAAGAGTAGTTAAGAACCAGGGCGTGAAGCTGCGTGAGAACAGTTAGGACCCAGCGAAGGGAGACGGGGTCTCTAGCACCCCCAAAGTCTGGAGCAACTCAGCCTGGGTCTAGGCAGAAAGTGCATGCGGTTTATTGAGGTGGGTTCTTTCCTTCCACCGTGTGGGTCCTGAAGATCGAAACTCAAGTTCATCCAGCACCTCCACTGGCCGAGTCACCCTGCTGGTTCACATCTGTAGGAGTGTCTAGAATTCGGGACATACCTTAGCTTTAACAGCCAGCCTCAGGAATGCTAAATTGTGTGGGTCTTCACCAGTTCACACCACTGTCCTTTCTATAACAGAAACTTGAAAAAAAAAAAAAACAAAAACCAAAAAACTTCCTTGTGATATCCTGACATGAAATTAAAGTTTTTAAAAATCAATATAATAGTCAAACTGAAACGTAACGGTGAAGTAAATATCTTCTTAGTAACAGGTAGCTGTTTGAATTTGTAAATGCCTTCACGTTATTATGTTAGAGGCTGCAATGAAGTGATCATATTGCCCTCATATTGCAGCAGTTGTACGTGGGACAGCTACAAATGCCAAACCGTCAGGATTTTATTTTTTAAAAGGACTCGCTGTATATCCTAGGCTGGCCTGGAGCTTACGATCCTCCTGCCTCAGCCTTCTTACTTCCTGGCCTATCAGATATTGGCATCCTGTTGTTATTTTTAACTTTTTTCCCCTCCCAAAAAGCGAACACT
>LR751410.1:130503-174451 GCA_902729485.2 Mus minutoides | reverse complement strand
AGCAGGTGTCTGGCACACAGTTACAGTTTGGCCCATTGTGCTGATAGTTAGATAGCTGATATTATACAGCTATGAATGCAGGTGTTGAGTCATATGTTCCCTTCTGTTCTTTATATAGTCTGCCCTCACAAGCACCTTGTGAGTCCCAGGGCAAACATGCTATAGCATCTTTCTGTGTTGAATAGTGGGTTTCATGCTGACAGAGGGAAGAGATGAGTTGGAATGAGAATTGATTTTTTTTTTCTCCTCAGGCCAGTTTGATATTGTACTATGATATACCTCTCTCAATATCATTGTGTCAGCTAAAAGTCAAAGAAGGTCATGTTTAGGAAGAAGCTGTTTGGTGGACAAACTCATGGGGACAGGAAAGAATAAACGAGAATGTGGAAAACTAGAAAATTCATTACGTGATAAGAGTGCATGCTATAAAAGGATTTCAGAGAACAAAAGAGGTGTGTGTATGAGTGAATGTGTTCTTCAGAAGGTGAGAAAAGGAAGTATCTTGGAATAAGAAGAGCCCACTAATCACCAGCCATTTTGTTGGATGCTTTGTATGTAATTATCATTACTGCCCATTCTTGTTCTTGTGTAGATGACCTCTGCTTCAGTGAAAGTTCTGGCTTTCATGTTACAAATCTGAGCCTCTCATTAAAATCACTGTAGACAAATCATATTGCTAAGGAGTCTCATTGAAGATTAAAATTAAGATCACTCTCCTAACTCCAAAACCTTAGCTACTTTTTGTAAAAATACAAAAGAAAAAAGTGCACTTCAGTCTGTAGACATATATTATAATCTTACTTTTTTTAAATTGAAAACATGGAAATCATAATTTCCTAAGTAAAACAAAAAATATATTGAAGACAATGTTTGTTATACAGCAAAATAAAATAAATTATATTGGTTAATGAAACTAGCTTCATTACTAATTAATATTTTTAATCATTTATTCACCCGTTACTTCCTTATTACAAAATTGTTCCCAAAGAAGAGTGATCTTGCACTCAGAGAAAATATGGCCTTGTGTTTATATTACCTTTTCTTCTATAACCACATCATCTATAATAGGAATTTCTGTCTTGAGGGTAGTTGACAGACATGATAAAGTATGATACATTTTATAAAAATTGATGGTAAGAAATTTGTAAAAAATATATCAAAAAATATAATGTTGCAATTCAAAATGTAACTTTAACTGTAAAGATAAATTTAGGCAATATAAATATGATTTAATTATGTTAATAATAGTAGTCACACGTTTTTTAGCCATTAACTATTTATCCATAGTATTTAGAAGATGACATATATGGAAAACAATCTAGGTATTTAGAACACATACCCATTGTTTGTTGTCTCTGCCCTTAAAGAAAGCTGGTGACTAAGAATGCAGACCTTTGAGTAGATAATTAAAACACTGTGGTCTTATGAAATACTTGAGATGGGCAAGTAATCCATTAAATGAATGACTGTATTGCTACATGAACAGGCTTGGCAATGGTTTTGTGGACAATGAAGTAATGGGCTGGTTCATTTTCTCTAAGCTTGACATGTGATTGATTTGATATAGATTTGTTCATTTAAATTTCTCACATATACTTCTTTTAACCTAGATGAATATAAACTGTGCTTAATGAAGTGCTATCAATTGTTAGAGCCAAACAATGAATGTTTATTTCAATTACATTCTTAATCACTATTTATTATGAAGGGAATTCAGAAATGGAATTCAAGGCAGGAACCTGGAGGAAGAAACTGAAGCAGAGACTATAAGAGGAACATTCCTTAGTGGCTTGTTCCCTCATGGCTTGCTCAGCTCACTTCACTATATCATGCATAATCACTTTCCCACAAGTGGCACCATGTAAAGTGGACTACCATCAACCTCACCATCAACTGTTAGTCAAAGAAAGCCCCAGCAAACATGTTTACAGCCCACACTGGTGGATTTATCCTTTCAATTAAGGTTTTCTTTTACTAAATTCCTCTAACTTGTGAAGTTTACAAAAGCCTACCATAGTGACTTAATATTATTTTTCTAAATTGGAGAATATAGAGAGTTGAGTGTTACCATTTTATCTTCAGACTGGTGTTTGTTGGTCGACTTTCCACCAGCCTCAGGGCTCAGCCTCTCAGAGGCCAAAGACAAGGAGTTTAACTATGCTTATCCCAGCACTGCAGGTGCTGGGCTTTAGGGACCAAGACACTCTTCTAGGGGTGGGCAAGTACAGTCTGAGATGTGGGAAAGCCAGAACTGGTTCAGGGGTCCGCAGGCTGGGGCCATGGAGTTTTTAGACTCTTGGACACCCAGGCAATGCAGGGAGCCAAGAATGGAGTCAGGGGACTTGCAGGTTGAAACCAGCATCTATACTGGGTCCAGATGAATGGGGAGCTCAGGCTTGTCCCAGAGGGGATTGTTTTAACTTTGTAGCTGATATCTGGGAGTGCAGATGGGCCTTCTGTGGGAGATTGGCTTTGTAGGCAAAAGCCTTTTTCATGTTCTCCATGGCAGTGGTAGATGAAAGAGACAGTCCATATTTAACTATGTTGTTTATTGGCTGTTAATCATGGGAAATGAGTGCATATATACTTCTCAGGGTCTGACCTGAGACTAAATACCTTTGGCAGGGAGGAATGTATGGGAAAGGAAGCTTATTGGCTAAGCCCTCAGGGTCTCTAGGTACCTCATTAGCATGGAGAACTCTGCTCTGGCCCTATATGGGCCACAGGTCAGGATTCCTTATGTGAGAGGAGTGTGGTATCTGTTCCAGGACAGGAATCTGGCAGGGAATCACTAAGTCTCACCTCAAACACCATTCAGAATGGCTAAGATAAAAAACTCAGGTGATACCAGATGCTGGTGAGGATGTGGAGAAAAAGGAACACTCCTCCATTGTTGGTGGGAATGCAAGCTGGTGCAACTACTCTGGAAATCAGTCTGGCAGTTCCTCAGAAAATTGGACATATTAATACCTGAGGATCCAGCTATACCATTCTTGGGCATATACCCAAAAGATGGTCCAACATATAAAAAGGACACATGTTCCACTATGTTCATAGCAGCCTTATTTATAAAAGCCAGAAGCTGGAAAGAACCCAGATGTTCTTCAACAGAGGAATGGATACAGAAAATATGGTACATTTACACAATGCAGTACTACTCAGCTATTAAAAACAATGAATTTATGAAATTCTTAAACAAATGGATGGAACTAGAAAATATCACCCTGAGTGAGGTAACCAAGTCCCAAAAGAACATGCATGGGATGCATTCACTGATAAGTGAATATTAGCCCAAAAGCTTAGAATACCCAAAATACAATTCACAGACCACAAGGAGCTCAAGAAGAAGGAAGAGCAAAGAGTGGGTGCATTGGTCCTTCTTAGAAGGAGGAACAAAATACAGGAGGAAATATGGAGACAAATTGTGGAGCAGAGAGGAAAGGAAAGGCCATCCAGATGCTCGACCTAGGGATCCATCCCATATACAATCACCAAACCTAGACTCTATTGTGGATGCCAAGAAGTACTTGCTCACAGGAGCCTGATATACCTGTCTCCCGAGAGGCTCTGTCAGAGCCTGACTAATACAGAGAGGGATGCTTGAAAACAACCATTGGACTGAACACAGATTCCCTAATAGAAGAGTTAGAGAAAGAACTAAAGGAGATGTAGGGGTTTGCAACCTCAAAGGAAGAACAACAATATCAACCAACTAGAACCTCCCAGAGCTCCCAGACACTAAACCACCAACCAAAGAGTACACATGGAGGGACCCATGTCTCCAGCCACATATGTAGCAGAGGATGGCTTTGTAGGGCATAAATGGGAGAAGAGGCAGTTCGTTCTGTGAAGGCTGGATGCCCCAGATTAGGGGAAGTAGAGGGTGGGGAGGAGGGAATGGATGGGTGGATCGGGAACACCCTTATAAAAGCAGCAGGAGAGGGATGGGATAGGGTTTGGGGGAGGGAGAGGACCAGGAAGTGGGATAGCATTTGAAATGTTAATAAAGAAAATATCCAATAAAAAAATAAACTTTGAAAGAAGTCTACTTAAAGTCATATGGAAAAACAAAATACCCAGGATATCTATAGAATAAAAGAACTTCAGCAGGCATCACCATCCCTGATTTCAAGCTCTAATACAGAGCACTAGTAATAAGAAAAAAAAAAAGAAAAAGAAAAGAGACCACATGGAATTAGCATAAAAACTGACAGTTTGACCAATGGAATAAAATTTAAGATGAGGCATAAATACACACAGCTAAGCACACTTGATTTTTGACAATGAAGCAAAAATAATACAATAGAAAAAAAGAAACTATCTTCATCAAATGGTGTTGGTTTAACTGATGGGATGTCTGCATGTAGAAGAATGCAAGTATTCCCATATCTATTACTCTGCACAAAATTCAGCTGCATGTGTATAAAATACCTCAAAATAAAATTAGATACAGTAAAGCTGATCAAAGGTAAAGTGTGGAATAACCTTGAATTCATTAACATAGGACATACGTCCTGAATAGAATTCCAACAGCTAAGGAAGTAAGATCATAAATTAGTAAATGGAACATCATGGAACTGAATAACTTCTGTAATGCAAAAGAAAATGTCAACAAGAAAAAACAATAGACTACAGAATATTAAAACATCTTCACCACTCCCACATCAGATAGAGGGCTGATGCTCAAACTGTATAAAGAACTCAAGAACCTAGTCATTAACAAACCAAATAACTCAATTAAAATGGTGTACAGATCTAACAAAAATAAATCTGCAAAAGAGACATCTCTAGTGTCCAAGAAGCACTTAAAGAAATGTTCAACATCCTTAACCATCAAGGAAATGCAAATCAAAAATCTCGTAATCCATTTTCCACTCATCAGAATGGCTGATATCAGTAACACAAGTGACAGCGCATGGTTGCAAGGATATGGAACAGTTCCCATTGCTGATGGAAGTGTAAATTTGTTCTGTCATTTTTGAAATCCATTTGATGGTTTCTCAGAAATTTGGAAAGAAATCTAATAGAAGACTCAATTATACCATTCCTGGGCATATAAGGAAAGGATGTTTGACCATATCAGAAGGACACATGCTCAATTATATGCATAGCAGCTTTATTCATAACAGACAGAAACTAGAAAAAAAAAAACTTAGATATCCCTCATTAATAGATGAATAAAGAAAATATGATACATTTATACTATGGAGTATAACTGAGCTATTTTTTAAATGTCATTAAATTTGCAAGCAAATGGATAGAAATATAAAATACCATCCTGAGTGATATAACCCAGACCCAGAAAGACACACATGGTCTGTATTCATGTTTAAGTGAATATTAGATATTAAACAAAGGATACAACCCACAGACCCAAAGAAGGTAATTAACAATGACAATTCATGTGGGAAATACCCAAATCTCACTGAGAGGAGGAAATAAGATAGACATTGTGGTTGGAATGGGAAGAGGTGATTGGATACCAGTGGGGCTAGGGAATAGAACAGGAGTGATCAGGTGAGTAGAAGACAGAGGGAATCAATAAATTAGAAACAAAGAGAACAATATTAAGAATTTAGGAAACAAAGAAATTGTTCTTTGAGAAAATCAACAAGATAGAGAATCCATTAGCCAAAGTAACTAAAAGGCAGAATGACAACACCCAAATTAACAAATCAGAAATGAAAGGGAGACATAACAACAGATGATATGAAAATTTCTGGTTTCTGTGGAAATTCAATTTTGTCATGTGATATTTTTCTAGAGCTGTTGTGTGAGAGGATGTTTTGCTGAAGCAGACATGTGAGAAGGCTCTAGAGCAGAAGCTTGATAGGGCATGTGACTTTTAGAAAGGATATAAATATAACCACAGAGACAGTGAGAACAGGCTCTTGCTTTACTATCACATGCAAGGCTTTGCTGATCTTCACACACTACACATTGGTACGCCTTGTAGTGCTTCGCTGTTCTTTTTTAGCCATGCAAGGGTTTCTCAGTCTTCCTTCTTAGCTCGTCTTTGAAGCACAAAAGAACTTTTTGTGGTATTCTTCCTTATACTTTCTGCTTTTTGCACAAAATTCTACAGGACTTTCAAAAAAGAGCTAATAGCAATACTCCTAAATTTCTTTTTCATGAAATAGAAACAGAAAGAACATTGACAAACTCATTCAATATGGCCACAGTCACCTGGATACCGAAAACAAATGAAGACTCTATAAAGAGATATAATTTCAGTACAATTTCCCTTATGAACATTGATTCAAAAATATTTAATAAAATACTTGCAAACACAATCCAAAAGAACATCAAAACAACATCCACCATGATCAAGTAGGCTTCATTCTAGGGCTGCAAGGACTGATCCATATACTAAAGTCCATCAATGTCATCTGGAAGAAAAAAAGCACATGATCATCTCATCAGACATTGATAAGCCATTGACAAAATCCAACACCCCTTCATGATAAAAGACATTGAGATATCAGAGGTACTAGGCCCATGTCTACACATAATAAACCCAATATAAAACAAGCCAGTAGCCAACAACATCAAATTAAACTGGGACAACACAAGGCTGTCCACTCTATCCATATCTCTTTAATATAATACTTAAAGTTTTAGTTAGAACAATAAGACAGCTAAAAGCGGTCACAAGGATATAAATTAGAAAAGAAGGGAAAGTATCACTATGAACAGATGTTATGAGAATGTAAATAAATGACTGTAAAAATTCTACCAGAGAACTTCTTGAGAGGATAAATACCATCAGCAAAGTGTCTCTATACAAAATCACCTTAAAAAAATAAATAGCCTGATTCTCCTGTTGCCTCTCCTCTACCTCCAACAGGCTTCTGAATCACACAGACAGGAGCATGTTGTTTTCTGAAAGACTCCACCCAGCACCTGACACACACTGATACAGACACGCATAACCAAACAATGAATTGAGCTTGGTGATTCTTACAGAAGTGCAGCAATAAGGATTGTGGGGCCCAGTTGGGTTAGGAACTCCACAGGAAGACAAACAGAGTCAACTAACATGGACCTTTGAGGCTATTACAGATGAAACCACCAACCTAAGAACATATACATGCTAGATGTAGGCTTCCCACACATATATAACAGAAGTGAAGCTTGAAATTCATGTGGGTCCCAAACAATTAGAATGGAGGCTATCCTAAAGCTGATGACTGCATCTGGGATGTGACTGGACTGCGTTGTCTGGCTTCAGTTGGAGATTAAGTTTCTAGCCTCTAAGAGACTTAAAGTGTCAGAGTGGGAGTGATACCTATCTGCTACCATCTGCTCAGAAGAGAAGGATATGGGGAATGTGAGGATGGGGGGAAGGAGTGACTAGTTGGGGGGCATTGAGGGAGATCTTAAGTGAATAAGTAAAAATATATCATTTTAAACAAAAAATCAGTAGTTCTCTTTTATACAAATAACAAATGGGCTGAGAAAAAAATTAAAGAAACAACAACCTTCCCAATAATCACAAATTATATAAAATATCTTTGTGTAACTCTAAGCAAGCAAGTGAAAGACCTGTATGAGAAGAACATGACATTTTTGAAAGTAGAAATTAAAAAGGATATCAGAAAATGGAAAGATCTCCCATTCTCATGGATTTGTTTGATTAACATAATAAAATTAGTTATCATACCTAAAACAATCTATAGAGTCAATGTAATCCCCATGAATATTCTAATACAATTCTTTACAAGCATTGAAAGAACAATACTCATCTTCATAAAGAAAAAAACAGAAAACCCAGGCTACCTAAATAAATAAAACCAAACACTTTACACTTGATTTTTGACAAATAACTCAAAACTATCCAATAGAGAGAAAGAGCATCTATCACAAAGGATACTACTCTAATTGGATATCAGCATGTAGAAGAATACAAATAGATCCATATTTATTACTCCACCCAAAACTCAAGTCCATGTGGATCAAAGACCTCAACAACAAGGATAGAAGAGAAAGTGGGATATATCCTTGCATGCAGAGGCACAAGGGGAATTTCCTGAAAAGAACACCAATGGTCCAGACTCTAAAATCAACAATTAATAAATGGACTTTATGAAAATTTAAAAGCTTCTGTAAGGCAAAGAACACTGTCAATAAGACAAAATGCCAGCCTATATAATGGGAAAAGATCTGCACCAACCCTACAACTAATAGGAGCCTAATATCCAAAATATATTAAAAATGTACCAATAACTAGAAAGTGGAAACAACTTACATATTTCTCAACTGAAAAACTGATGAAGAAAATGTGGTTTATTTATATAACAAAATACTACCCAGCTATTAAAAGCAATATTATCATGACATTGCAAGCAAATGCATGGAACTATGAAATGCCATCCTGATTGATGCAATCCAGACCCAGAGATAGACACTTAGTATGTACTCATACATAGATATTAGGCAAAAAGTACAAGATAATCATACCGCAAACCACAGATCCATAGTTAGTAAGTAACAAGGAGAAGCTAAGGGAGGATACATAAATCTTAGTAAGATTGGGAAATAAAATAGACAACAGGATTGGATGGAGGGAAGGGAACTTGCTGAGAGAAAAACAGAGAGATCAAGTATAGGGAGGACAGATGGAGAGAGAACTGGGAGAGCAAACTGTGATTTGAGGTCCAGGCACGTGCTGGACACACTCTAAGCCTAGGGCAAGGGAAACTTCTACCAACCTATGTGCGAGACCTAACTAAGATTCTTGTCCATATGGGATATGGAAAATGAGTTGGCAACTTTGTGCTTCTAGCAAGGCTTCTAATAGAGGGGTGGGAGCACCAATTAAGCCACAAAACCTTCAACCAACAATTTGTCCTGCCTACAAGATGTGCACAGGTAAAGATGAAGCTGAAATTGAATGACCAATCAGTGGTTGGCCGAGCTTGATACTCATGCCATAAGAAGCAGCCCACACTTGATACTATTACTCCCATATACTTGCAGACACTATACTCTCCTATAATTGCATACAGGAACCTAGCTTACTTATATTCTAACAAACTCTACCCAGCCACTGATGGAAACAGATGCTGAGACTCACAGTCAACTTTAGGAAAAGCTAGGAAATCTTGTGGAGGAGGAGTGGGGATTGAAGGACCCAGAGGGGTGAAGGACATCACAAGAAAGCCTACAGAATCAATGAACCTGTGCCCATTGGGGATCACATATACTGAAGCACCAACCAAAAAGCATTCATAGGATGAACCCAGGCCCATTATACATATGCAATATAAGTACAGTTTGGTCTTCATATGGGACCCATAATGACTGGAACTGCGACTTTCTGTGACTCTGTTGCTTGACTTTCTATCCATTTTCCCTAACTGGTTTGTCATGTTTAGGATCAAGAGAAGATGTAACTAGTCTTGCTACACCTTGATATGCCAAGGATGTTTGATATCCTTGGTAGGCTGTCCCTTTTCTGAGCAAAAAGGGAAGTGAGGAAGAGAGAAAAGACTGGGATGAGAGGAATGAGGGAAAACTGCAATTGGAGTATAAAGTAAATAAATTAAGCAAATACAGACTCAAAAAAAAAAAAGAAAAAAGAAAAAGTACATGTCTTTTTACATGTACAAAACTTTGAGTTTATTATACTACCAAACAGGAAACTATAATGAAATAATTATGACAAAATTGGAAATCATTAATAACAATGAACACAAAATAAAAAATAATATAATTGTCTTCTAAAATGTTTTGTCCTCCAATAGGACTAGAGTATCATCACAACATATTGTATGAAATTCACAATGGATTAATGTAATAAATATTCTTTGTCCTATAAATAAAAGAATACTTGGGGCTTTCATATAATTACAAAACCATAATTGAGAGCATATAATGTTTTAAAACTATACTATAGTGTTGGGAACAAAATAAGCGGGGGGCAGGGGGTGAGGGCCCTGGGGAAAAGTGAGGAGAAAAAATAGGACATGTCTGGCTAGAGTTCCTGTACTCTGGTTAGGCGAACACTGGGATACTGCTGGAGGCTTTTCCACTCAGCCCCAGGTAAGCATGCCTGACCCACACAGTGGGAGGGGGGTGGAGAAAGGGGCAGACCCTGACCGGACCCCTGGAGCTACCTTACTAAAGCCCCAGGGTTGCAGGAGAGAGGGAATAGGGGAAGGAGTTCTCAACACTGACCAGAGTGTGCAGCGGGCCTTGATGGAGCAGAGATTCTCTATGGTTTAAAAGCTTTATTATAGAAATGCTGAGGAAAGAGAGACAGGAGAGTGATAGAGAGAGAGATAGGGAGAGAGAGAGAGAGAGAGAGAGAGAGAGAGAGAGAGAGAGAGAGAGAGAGAGAGAGAGAGAAGAAAGAGTAGAGAGAAAGAAAGAGGGAAAGAAGAGAAGAAAGAAGAAGACAAAATGAAAGGGAAGAGGAGAGAGAAGTGAGAGGACAAAGGAGTAAGAGTAAGAGAGTGTGGTGGGGGTTGAGCACCCCTTTTTATGGTCTTCACTGTTGCTAGGTAACTGGAGAGGAGTTTAGTCCGAAGGTCAGAAGCTTGGGCCATTGCTTAAGTGACTACTGACCATGTTTCTTTTGTGGGAGTTGTGGGAGGTAGTACCTTAGGTGGTGGCCAGAGTTCCAGGAGCACGATGGAACGCCTACCGTGTTATATAGGTGAATTATGACCATCGGGATTCAGACCTCAGTTCGACTGGATACCAGCCTGCAATTCCCCACACTATAGGATTCACCACTTCCTGTGCACTTTATTTCATATGTTGAAAAATTTCAAACACTATGTCCAATTTCCTGAGGAACTGCCAGACTGATTTCAAAAGTGGTTGTATCTTTAATGAAAGTAGCTGCCCTTGCATGTGGGAGCAGGTGGGTAGGGGAACAGGGCCGGGAGGGGGGAGGGTATAGGGAACTTTCTAGATAACACTTGAAATGTAAATGAAGAAATTATCTAATAAATGTTGGAAAAAAAGTGGTTGTATCAGCTTGCAATCCTACTAGCAATGGAGGAGTGTTCCTCTTTTTCCACATCCTTGCCAGCATCTGCTGTCACCTGACTTTTTGATTTTAGCCATTCTCACTGGTATGAGGTAGAATCTCAGGACTGTTTTGATTTGCATTTCCCAATGACTAAGGATGTTGAACATTTTTAGGTGCTTCTCGGCTATCTGAGTTTCCTCAGTTGAGAATTCTGTTTAGCTCTGTTCCCCATTTTTTGATAGGGTTATTTGGTTCTCTCAAGTCTAACTTCTTGAGTTCTTTGTATATATTTGATATTAGCCCTCTATCAGACATAGGATTGGTAAAGATAAGGACATATGCTCCACTATGTTCATAGCAGCCATATTTATAATAGCCAGAAGCTGGAAAGAATACAGATGTCCCTTAACAGTGGAATGGATACAGAAAACACTGTCCATTTACACAATGGAGTACTGTGGAGAGCCTCGGCCTTAAAGGCATGCGCAAAAGCTGTAACTTCAAGTATCCTGAGTAAACAGCCTCGAGAAGGAACCTGGTTGTCTTGCGTCTAATTCCTGCTGGTCGGGTCGGCACGGAATAGAGTACTATTCAGCTATTATACATGACTTCATGAAATTCACAGGCAAATGGATGGATCCTGAGTGAGGTTACTCAGTCGCAAAAGAACTCACATGGTATGTACTCACTGATAAATGAATATTAGGCAAAGAGCATAGAATACCCGCTATACAACTCGTGGACCACATGAAGCTCAAGAGGGAAGAAGACCAAAGAGTGAATACTTTAGTCCTACTTAAAAGGGGAACCAATATAATCAAGGGAAGTAGAGAGTGAGAGGGACTTGGGAGGAATAGAGGAGGGGAGGGAAAAATTGGGGCAGAATCAGGTATGAGAGGATATGGAAGAGATATGGTCAGAAAATTGAACAGAAGTGTGTAGCAATAGGGGATGGGAAACTCGAGGTAGCCACCTGAAAGTCCCAGAAGCCAAGAAAGGGAGAGCCTCCCAGGACCCAACAGGGATGACATTAGTTAAAATACCCCACAAAGGGAAGGGAGAACCTGTCAAGACCATGTCCAGAGGTTAGGCATGGTCCTCCAGTTGAGGGATGGGATCACCCACCCATCGCCAAAATTTTAACCCAGAATTGCTCCTCTCTAAAGGAAATACAGGGACAAAAAGTGGAACAGAGACTGAAGAAAAGGCCATCCAGTGACTGACCCATCTGAGGATCCAGCCTACATGCAGACACCAAACATAGACACTATGCTGATGCCAAAAAGTGCTTATTGACAGGAATCTGAAACAGCTGTCTCCTGAAAGGCTCTGTCAGAGCCTAACAAAAACGATTTGGATGCTCACAGCCAATCATTGGACTGAGCACAGGAACCCCAATGGAGGAGTTAGTGAAGGACTGGGGAGCTAAAGGGGCCTTATCTGGCATCAATGGGAGGGAGGCCCTTGGTCCTGGGAAGGTTTGATATCACAGTATAGAGGAATGCTACGGAGGTGAGGCAGGAGTAGGTAGGTGGGTGGGGAAGCACCCTCATAGAAGCAGGGTAAGGGGGAGTGGAATATGGGGGTTGCAGAGGGGAAACAGGGAAAGGGAATAATATTTGAAGTGTAAACAAATAAAATATCCAATAAAAATTTCAAACACATTATTTTCATGTGAAGACAAATTCTTAGAACTTTGATTTGTATTGTCCATTCTGTTGATTTTTTTTTTTTTTAGAAAATTTAGTGCCCACAAGATGAGTCTACATAATATTAGTTGCAGCTTTCTCTCTCTTTTTCCCCTTAGTTGCCTATGCTAGGAATAAACAACATTGTTTAACTATCTGCCTTTAAAAAGATTTGCACAGTAGAGCAATGCTAATTATAAACAAATTACTTCAATTTACAAGATAGACATGCATTTAAAACCATAGTGTTATGCCATTATATGGTACATGACACAGACCAGATTAGAATCTAGCTTTATGCCCATACCTACATTTTCTAAATAAAATTCTCCTACAGAACCAATGCATAAAATTAGACAATATAGGATCTATGGAATCTTTATGAAATCAAAAGTCTAAAATAAAATGTGTTTCCATTAAAAGAAACAAGTTAAACATTAGAAATTTTACATTGTCTATTTTGACAAAAAAAAGTTTTTTTTTTGAAGAAATAGGAAAGCATTCTATTTCTTTTATTATATTATTGCTCCCATGTTAGCACATGCTCAGAAATTGGATGATAACTTTGTGTATAAATAAACCCAAATTTGTATGTGATAAGACAAAATATATTTCTGTCATACTTTGATCACCTCAACTCAAGGAAGACCCACTTGCTAGGTTTCTCTGATTATGTGCTTTCCTGTCTTCTCTGATGGGCTTTGATTCATGGCCACTTGGAATGTGTTGGTCTGGTTCACTGATGTGCAATAAGTATCTGGCACAGAATAGGCTTTCAGCAGAATCTGTGGGATTTATTATCTAATTAGTCAGTTTACTCTCAAGGAGGTTTGGGGGACAAGTGGGTGAGCTTCTGCTTCTTTTCTGTCTTCATGGCACTCTTGATCCTTTAAGGATAATCCTGTGTTTGAGGCACTTCAGTAGTCAAATCCCTTTCTTCCTGACTTCTCAATAGTATTTGGATGTTACTCATTAAACCCTGAATATAACTGTATTTCTATACTTATTTTCACATACATTCTAAATACTGTACACACAGTGATATAAACACCTACATATTCATATATACATATGGTTGTTACTGAAGATATTATTATAAAACATAAAACTGTATAGACCCATAACTTTATTCCATTTGAAAATTTAAATTATTACCAGCCTCCATCCCTGTGAAAATCAGCTAATTAATGTTTCTTTTGTTTTGTTTTGTTTTTGTTTTGTTCTTGTGGGTTGTATTTTTTTTTTTTTTGCTTTTTTAATTGGATATTTTCTTTATTTACATTTAAATATTATCCCCTTTCCTGGTTTCCCTCTTTCCCGGAAACATTCTATCACATCCTCCTTCCCCCTGCTTCTATGACAATTCATACTACAAATATTTTATTGTCAGGAAAAAAAATTAATTCATTCAAACAAAACCCCATTTCAGATTATTGCATAAACATATCATCTTGAAGCATTTCAATATAATTTTTGTAATGAGCACAATGTATATATTTAAGAAGGTTCTAAATTGTGATGTTTATTTTGTTTAGTCTTATACAAAGATATTTTCTGTTGAAGATAGCATTATGCTCTATTCAACAATAAAAAACTCAAATTAGTTAATCACTAAAAAAGCTCCTAAGGTGTGTGGGAAAACAACTTAAGATGGTGCAGAGATATAAGGTAAAGTCTGAAATGTTAGAGATATAAAGCAACTCACACTAGAGGACAAGCTCATACCACTCTTAAGATAATGAAGGACAATCTGTTGAAAGATGTGTGTCCTAATGTCTTGTCTCAAATCTCAATTTGAATTCTGATGACTGTTGTTTATTCAGGTATATTTAGCCAGAAGAGATGGAATATGCACTTTTTCAATTGTGTGTATTGTATAGACTCTGTGTGGTGGTTTGAGTGCATATGATACCCATAGACTCAGAATTTTGAATGCTTGGTGCATCGGGAATGGCACTATTAGAAGGCAGGTCCTTATTGGCATAGGTGCAACTTTGTTGCAGGAAGGGTATGATGACCTTTGAGATATCCTATTCTCAGTAGACCCTCAGCAAGCAGCAGAACATGGAAGATTCAGCCATGTGGTTCTGGTTTTAGAGTACTCAATAGAAGAAAGGGATTATGGAATCTCTCTGAAGAAGGAAGACCATGGAGGATAAACACAAGTCAGTGGATATCCCTGCTTAGAAGCCTAGCCAGCCATTGTGTGAAGCTGTGATGGTGAAACCTGGGTTACCTTGGAGACCACAGTATGTTAGAGATACTAGAGCCATTATATACTTGCCAAGGAGAACTGCAAACAGGAAGTGGAACCAGCCAAAAAGAGAGAAGTTTGTTTCAGTCAAGAGAGCTGAAAGAGTTGGAGATTTGAAGAGTGCTTTCATGTCAGACATGGAAATATAGTTTGGAATTTTCCTAGCTTGTTTTTGGTCTTGTGTTGGGCCACTATTTCCTTACAATGCTCCTTTTCTTCCAACGTAAAATGAGAATATATATTCTACACCATTATGTGTTGGAAATATGCAATTTGTTTCTTGATTTTGAATTTATAGGGATTACAGTTAAGAGATTGCATGAATCTAAGAAAACACTGAACTTTGAACTTTTAAAAAGAGTTTGAAACTGTTATAGACTCTGGGGGAGCAGCATTATTTTATGGCTACAAGCATATTGAGGCCATGGAGTGAAATCTGATACTTTGAAAATATTTTGCCACCATGTGTGTGAATGCTTGGTCCATAGAAATGGCACTTTTAGGACATTATTGGTGTAGGTGTGGCACTGTTGGAGGAAGTTTGTCACTCTGGGAGCAGGTTTTGAAGTCTCCTTTACTCAAGCTATGCCCAGTGTGGCTCAGAGTCTTCTGCAATAATATGTATAACTCTCAATTCCTTCTGTAGCACCTTGTCTATCTGTATTCTGCCATGCTTTCCACTATGGCAATAATGGACTAAACCTCTGAAACGTTAAGTCATCCCCTACTAAATACTTGCTGTTATAAGAGTTAACATGATCATTATATCTCTACAGAGCAATAAAACCCTAAGTAATAATATATATGAAGGTCCCCTTAGTTCTACCATGATGTATATTTATCCCAGCCTTTTGAAATAATTTAAACTCCACAAGTTCACCAACAAGAACAGGGAAACATCCTTAGATTCTTAGACATGTCCACTGTCATTATTGCTTTCCTAAGTGTCTTTCAGCATTGATAATTTATGAATCCCCAACAAAACATCATCTATTAAGTCTAAAATTGTAAATCTTTCATTAAGCTTTAATTTATGTGGTATTTTGAGCCAAAGTGAATGCAGGATTTTTTCAACAAATTGAAAAATTTTGTCTATTTATGTTTCCTGGTTGTTAAGATGCATACAAATTACCATATATACTTTGAAATATTTTATAAGTGTTGCATTTTATTGAGTTCAAATGATGTTTTATTTTTGTTTTCAGATTTTTGGTATTTCATTTTTATTTTTCCACTTGTATCAATCATGCTGTTAATTGCTTGTAGAGGCATTTTATGATGAATGTTCTGAAATCCTTGCCTAATAATTCTGACATCTGTGTCATCTTAATTGAATCTGTTGATTGGCTTTTGTCATTCAAAAGGAATTTCTATTTCTGGTTCATTGGGCTAGGAGTGATTTCCTGTTGAAATATGAACATGTTGAGCTAGTGATATGAACTATTACACTAGAATAGTATTGATCTTGTTTTGTTTGTAACTATCAGCAGTTTTTTTTCTGATGTTGTATGAGTGTAAAAATTATACAGCCATGTTTTTGCTAGGTGGAAACTGAAGTCAACATACCCCAACAGGTCTATAATGTTAGATGTAGCAAGGGAATGACATTACTGTTGGTACTGAGAAGTAAGCTGAGTTCTTTATGGGTTTTACTGATATCTACCAAGCTGTTATTATCTCAGTGCCTAACAATGATGCTACAGTGAAAAAGTGAACGCCTTAGTATTTATAAGTGGTCAAATCAATTTTCTAAAACATCTGGCCTTGCAGAATGGCAGGGTATCTTTATCACAGACAAAACAAGCAGGATATAACTTCTCACATTGTCTCTAATGATATCATACTGAGAAAACATATTTAGTAGGTTTGAAAGACCAGGCCCTCCTTCTGCCTTTCTCAATATCTGCCCAGTGCTGGGGTGGGGACACGGCATATCACAGTATGACAAGGGTAAGTCTTCACGCTTCCCCTCTTTCCAGACTTTTGCTGGAACAGTAGTGTTGTTTCCTACAAAGTCTATCAGGAAAAGAAAACCTATTTCTAAACTTTTCTGCATTGTATGGATACAACTTTTCTGAACTTTGAATAGAAAACTCTTGTTGGGAGATTTTGTCCATATGTTTCCCAGTGTTTTCCAGCATCCAACTTCTTCTGTTCTTAGGCTAATATGCACAAAGCCTGACAAAAGGCATATTCATTATTTGTTGGTGATTATGGTCACTGGAAAAATATACTTGATGCCCTGAAAAAATTTAATGTTAGAAAGAAATATATTGTCAAAGTTTATTATGTAAGCTGATATTTCATTATTAAAGTAAAAATCCTTTATCTCTTCTCCCATCATTTGGAGAAGAGTTCTGAACTAGAGGGAAGAAGATAGGAACCCAGTTCATTTAACACTTTTTAAAAGGATTTCTTTATAAAAAAGATGAAATGTTGAAACTGCTGTTTTAATGAGTCATTGTCTGAGTCTATTAGATGAGTAGCTGAATCTGACCAACTGAGCCATCTGGACCAAACTTTTTGTTATATAAAGTAATTGTTTGGGAACCATTTATAGAAATTAGATATGTGACTATTTTTTACTCCCTCAGTCTTTATTAAGAAATATATTTTTGGCAGTGATTTATGTATATTACATATGCAATGCATTAAAGAACAATTTATCTTAAGGCTTAAACTGAAGGACAGTATCTTAAGCTTCATTTTTTTCCCCCTTCGAAATGACAACACACAATCATTTGCCAATGTCATACCAAAAACTTTTTTTCATATTCATGAACATCTTGGTCTAAAATCTTTACCCATAATGTAATATGAAACCATTTCATAAGCCAATTTTATGCCAGGCTACTATCAGAAAGAAGCCACAGTTCAGTGCTGATTTTATCATATTATTTCAATTGACTATTCTGTCATTCTACTATAAAATTAAATATCCAAGGCACAATATATAGCACCTACTAATTACTGTGCTTTGTAAGGTTAAACAAATGTTAAGTGAGATGAAAAGGAAAGGCCATAGGCTAATGGTGGGCACTCAAGCCTCACTGTATTGAACAGAACTTTAGGTCTAACTGTGACCCTAAGATGAACGAAAATATATTTCATTCATTGCTATTATAACTAATTAAAAAAAAAATTTTAGACAAGAAGAATAAAGCAGGTGTATGGGTAACTATTTAGAAACTGGTTGAATTTTTAAGTGAATGTCATAGCTCTATAAATATATTTTGGGTCAAGACAAAGTCACAAAATGAAATAAAGAAGATGAGTATATTTTTCAGCATCCTGAAATTTATCATAATACTTTGTGAAGCTGAGGAACATAGAACTTTATGAAAGCAATTTCCTTATTGTATTATCTATCTAGTATACATTACTTATAAGTACATATTTCAAGATTTTATATTTATTCATTAGTTATAATATAAGGAATACTAACATATAAATTTAACTCTGTAAATATTATTTTCTAGTTTATTCTTCTTATGTGTGCAGTATTGTCTCTTACTGATCTAGCTATGTATAGCACACATTCATGCTCTTGGCCATAATATATTTTCCATGTTGTATATTCATAAAAATTTACATGCATTTTAATTTAATTTTTGCTTTAACATAGCTCAACCACTTCATACATCCTTGTCCATTTCAGGATATTTTTACTCCAATCAGATTGTATCAATAAAACTCTATGAAAAAAATCTAAAAATATGAGACATACATCCAGTATTCATGTGTATACTGAGAGAGGAAATATGATAATCTGAGGGGTTTTTCACATGAATTTCAAGATTATTGCAAGAACTTAGGTAATGATATTCTGGAAATGCTGAACAGTTGAACTCACATCTTTGAAATTTATGTAGTTACACCAAACAAATCCATCTCTGTGTGTCCTTTGGCAAGTGAATCTGATATATATACTACAGAAACTCAGGAAAGAGCTTTTTCAAACTGCTGATCATGTCCTTCCTGGTGAATTTTTCAAAACATGAATGGCATACTATGTAAATAAACTTAATTATGTATTGTGGAAAGCCATTTATATATTCTCAGAAATGAATTCTCCTCATACTTATGTAGGGGTAGAAATAAAATGTAGTTCTTTAGAGTATTAATTAATATATTAAGCTCAAGTCCATGAAATGTCCCAGAGGCAGCTGATTACTTATTTTAAAGTCTTTTGTCTTTATTCACTTTGCCCTACAAATAGTAAATTACTCATCGCACACATTTATCATATGCTAGCTGTCTTCCCAGAATAACCTAGTTTTAAAAAGTGGGCAGAGAAGGTAGGTCAAAAGCATATTAAGAATACAAGCAAAATGATACACATTTTCCAGCAAGTTTATAAATTTCAAAACTGTAAAGGCCCATCACCTATGCTACCTATTTTGTTATTTTGCAAGCATATAAGCATGCTTTAGAATTCTGTTTGGTTTAAAGTCAAATGTGTGTGTGTGTGTGTGTGTGTGTGTGTGTGTGTGTGTGTGTCCGTATGTATGTATGTATGTATGTATGTATGTATGTATGTATGTACAGCGACATCAATATAGTCTTTGGCAGAAAGAAATTTCTGCTCTAGCAGTAGTCACATTCTACATGTTTCCTTTTGTCTAATTTGTAAAAGCTTTCGAATTCATTTGTCACAATTGGCTTTCTGTAAGTGTATAGAAAAACATTGCCGGGCGTCGTGTTGCACGCCTTTAATCCCAGCACTTGGGAAGCAGAGGCAGGCGAATTTCTGAGTTCAAGGTCAGCCTGGTCTACAGAGTGAGTTCCAGGACAGCCAAGACTACACAGAGAAACCCTGTCTCAAAAAACAAAACAACAACAACAACAACAACAACAAAGGAAAAACATTATATCAATGACTAAACAGAAAATTTCGCATTGTTATTTAAATTTGATTTTAAAAAATCTACTATATTTATATTTTGATGATTATATTCTTACATTGTGGTTAGATAGTGTGTGTGGCGGTAGGAATAAAAATGCCCCCCATCTACGGGTTCAGATAGGTAAATGCTTTGTTGTCAGGAAACAGCATTAATTGAAAAGTATTAGGGAATACAGCCTAGTTTGTCACTGGAGGTGTGTTTGGGGGTTTCCAAAAGCTCAGACCAACCCCAATGTCTCCTCCAGCCTCAGATATGGATGTAGAACTCTCATATACTCCCCTGTACCATGCCTACATCTGTGCTGCCATGTTTCCCAACATGGTGATAATGGACTAAACCTCTGAAACTGCAAGTAAGCATCAGTTAAATGATTTATTTTATACAAACTTCTTTGGTCATGGTGTCCCTTCACAGCAATAGAATACTCACTTAGTCAGTAGGTACAAATGTTCATTTGTGTTTGGACAGCAAAGGAAGATGTTGAGATGCTGGCTATAACCTTCATTATTTCCCCACTTTATCTTTGAGTCAGCATCACAAGCTAAATATATAACTCACAGACTTAGTGTGACTATATGGGTAGTAAGCTCAAAGATATTTTGTCCTCATCTCTATCTTTTAGGTTATAGAAATGTGTCAATAACCTAGTCTTCTACATTGATTCTGATGATCTGAACACAGGACCTCATGCTGCTCTACAAGGAGTTTACCACCTTAACCTCTCTCCAAACTTTTATTTGCTTGTTTTTATATTTTTTGGTTTTGAAGATATAGTTTTACTCTCTGGTCCAAACTGACCTTGAAATTGCTGGCTAGGCCAGTCTGATATTACATTTTGGACTATCCTTCCATGAGTATTTGAAAGCACTGTGATTACAATCAGGCACATTTCACAATGGAATAATGCGATAAAAGAAGTATTGTTTTTCTATTTGCATTACACATTTAATATTAATTAATATTTATCTGCAATTATGTCAAGTAATTTACCCTAAGGAGTTTTGATGTATGTTCTTTATTAATGGCTATTAAAATTACTAAGAGATTGTGAGCATCTATATCTAATTCTAGAAATATGACAAATTCAGGGGGACTTACAAAATTTGCACAGCCAACTACCAGGGTGAACCCTTGAATCTACTTGTGTCTGAACATAGAGTCCAAGAAGTGAAAACCACATAGATACTTCTATTTTTTTCAAAGGAATAACTGACCTAAAAACTAAGATTGCACAGGGATAACCCTTAGCATCATCTATTTTGTCACAGAAATTCATTGTCTTCTATAAATATAGGGCTAAAATTGGTATAATAGAACTTTCCCTGTTAATCTTGGCCTTCAGCCAAGCCATGTTGAAGAAAGGATGTAAATGATTCAGTTTCTGCTTTAGATCCAGAAATAGTTCTAGGTCTCATAAAGAACTGAAGGAGTTCAGTGCCTTGCACACAGATGCAGTATTTATATCACAATGAGATAAATGAAAATGGAAAATGATGGAGTGTGTATTTTAAAATAAGACTGTTTTCAAAAATACAAATTGTCGTATTTATTATTCAATAACCTATCCAATCACCACACAATATTCTACAAGATTTTTTATGTTAAAAAGAAGATGGATTTTCTGGCAAAAAAATAAAATGTCATTCTACAACTGTTACACAAGAGCAAGCAAGGCTGAGCCTTGCTTTACAGAGAATTTACCTGCTATGCTTCCTTCAGAAGACGAAACTCTGAATGTGAAATAAATTATCCTCAGTTAGGTACTTGAGACTCTTCAGAACAGAAACAAAGGGGCAAACCACGTTGGGATGATGCTCTGAAACTACTTCTCAGAGAATGCTTAGATTTACTAAAAATCTGCTCCTTCCCAGAAAGTAAAAATATAACAAGTGTGCTTAAGGTAACTATGATTTAATAGCAGAACATTTATGGTTCTGGGTTTAGAGATTAGAAGGGCTAATTGTCTTGGTAGCAAAATTAAATGGAAGTTTTTGTTAATACATTCTCTGTATAACCCTGGCTATACTATAACTCATGTTGTAGACCAGACTGGCTTTGAGCTCAGAGATCTTCCTTCCTCTGGCTCCAAGTGCTGGAATTGAAGGCATGCGTCACTACCTCCTAACATTTGTTAATATATTCTGAGTTTCTTTCCCTACAATTTTAGTGAACTGAGGACAAGAATTCAAGGAAAGGAAAAAAAAAAAGATACTACAAACAATAGACTGGTATTCAATGGAAAGTCATCCCTGTCAAAACTAAATTTATATCTTAATTTCTTGTGCATTTGTACATGACCTCATCTCAGAGAAGGAAAAGACTGCTTTGGCAAGAAAATTAAGCTTTGAATATTGAGATGGAAGTACATAACTGTGGGTCCTAAATCCAGTGATAAACATACTTAAAAGAGAAGAGCAAACAGAAGCTGTGCAGAACAGAATGTATCATAGATATGGGAACAAAAGCTGCAGCCAAAGGCCACAAGCCCATAATCACATCAGGTATCAGAGCCAAGAAAAAAAAAAAAAAAAAGGTTGGATTCTACCCCAAGAGGCTTTGAAAGGAGCAAGGCATTCCTGATAAGCAACATTATAGATTTCGAGTCTTTAAAACTGTGAAAGAATAAATTTTTGTTGTTTTAATCTGTAATGTCACTGGAATTTTGAAGTGTGCATAAGAAATACATACATTACTTACTTCTATAGTATTGTTATAAAGTTCTATAGTATTGTTATAAAACAATATCAAGAGAATATGAAAATAGAATAATAAAATAATATTTCTTCTTTCTTGTATTTGGTTTTTTAGAATATTTTTCAATTTATCTGAATTTGTTAACATTTAAAAACATATTTTGAGTAAGTAGACTTATATCACATTCTTCTTTCCCTTTTGTACCCCAACTACTCCCAGAAAGCCAAACTTCAAAACCTGCAATACCTTTTGGTTTTTGTTATATTCTTTAAAATTTATAAAATATTGTAACAATAAAATAAGTATTATAAAAGTTGTTTGATATAAAACAACAATCAATTGAACAGTATAATGTAGATGTTTGTCTACAACAATACTGAAAATACATGTTTTCTCAATATAAATTATTAATAACTCCAAATATGTTAACTGTATGATATTTTAAAATAATATATCACTATTAATTTTTTAAACAAACATAAGTAAAGTATTTTTGTTTGTTTGGTTGGTTGATTTGTTTTTAGTAGAGCTTAAAATCTTGACTCGTACTGTGGTACAAATACAAAATAAGAACAGTTTTTGTACACTGGAGTTCATTGTAATAAGGATGTACTTAAATGTCCCTCACATCACCAAAGGATTTTACCTCCACAGTAGATAATCTAAGAGTTGACAGTTCTGCTGCACCAAGAAATGAATTGTAGGCATGATTTTTGGATGCAGATTTCCTGCTACAGTCAAAGCTATTTGACTTGAGTGATTGTCGTCTTTCTCAGCCTTTAGGGGACAGGTTACATTCATTTAAGAAATGGTGTGTGTATGTTAAGATGGTCTATTCATGAAGTCATTCAACTGTTTCAGTGAGCAATGGTTCTGTTTGGAGGGTGGCACAGATATTAGGTGAGGGTAGGTTTCTGGTTCATTAGCTGTGATGATTTTGAAAAACATTCATCTCAGAATACAGTAACTTATAAAGTTCTCTTCTTCAAAATTGATACAATAATTATAAACACCAAGAAAAGCTTTCAGTCTTTGCTGTTTTCTTACAAGCTACCTCCCAAATTAATTGTTTACATTTCTTTTGGCTGTATAAGTAATTATGAAATATATAAGCTGTTCTGAAAACCGTAGTATAGTGTATAACATCAAATAGACAATCCTACTAATAGAGAGGCTAGATAGGAGAAGCATGATTTCAAGACAATTGTGTGGCACACAGCAAGACCCTGTCATGTACAAACAAGCAGAAAGTGTATATGATTGTACCATATTAGACCTATTTCTCCCCTTACTAAATTAGAGAGACCATGGATGACAACCAACAAATTTCTAATTTCTCATATTTTTAAATTTCAATCGATTAGGATATGTTGGTAATATTAATTTTCATATTAAGAGATATTAAGGAAAAGTGATTGTTACTTCCTGTTAATGTTCTTGTTAGAGACAGAATTATGTCTGTGTGGGTTTCTTGAAAGATCACTTTCTTGCTTCTCCTAAGGTATAGTTTCACTCCTGTGTTGGTGTTTTCTATCTATTATCCTTTGTAGGGCTGAATTTGTAGAAAGATATTGTGTAAATTTGGTTTTGTCATGGAATATTTTTGTTTCTCTGTCTATGGTGATTGAAAGTTTTGCTGTCTATAGTAGCCTGGGCTGGCATTTGTGTTCTCTTAAGATCTGTATGACATCTGCCCAGGATCTTTTAACTTTCATAGTCTCTGGTGAGAAGTCTGGTGTCATTCTGATAGGTCTGCCTTCATATATTACTTGAACTTTTTCGTTTACCGATTTAAATATTCTTTCTTTGTTTTGTACATTTGGTGTTTTGATTATTGTTTGATAGGAGGAATTTCTTTTCTGGTTGAGTCTTTTTGAAGTTCTGTAGGCTTCTCGTATGTTCATGGGAATCACTTTAGGTTAGGGAAGTTTTCTATAATTTTGTTGAAGACAGTTACTGGCCCTTTAAGTTGGGAATCTTCACCTCTTCTATGCCTTTTATCTTTAGGTTTGATTTTCTCATTGTGTCCTGGATTTCCTGAATGTTTTGGGTTAGGAGCTTTTTGCTTTTTGTGTTTTCTTTCACTGTTGTGTCAATGTTTTCTATGGTATCTTCTGCACCTGAGATTCTCTTTTCTATCTCTTGTATTCTGTTGGTGATGCTTGCATCTATGACTCCTGATCTCTTTCCTAGGTTTTCTAATTCCAGGTTTGTCTCTCTTTATGATTTCTTTACTGTTTCTATTTCCATTTACAGATCCTGGATGGTTTTGTTCCTTTCTGTCACCTGTTTGATTATGTTTTCCTGTAACTCTTTAAGGGATTTTGTTTCCTCTTTAAGGGATTCTATCTGTTTACTGTGTTCTCCTGTATTTCTTTAAGGGAGTTATTTATGTCCTTCTTAATGTCCTCTATCATCACAAGTGATTTTTAGATCTGAATCTTGATTTTCCAGTGTGTTGAGGTGTTCAGTACTTGCTATGGTGGGAAAGTTTGGTTCTGATGATGCCAAGTAACCTTGGTTTCTCTTGCTTATGTTCTGATGCTTGCCTCCTGCCATCTGGTTATCTCTAATGATACCTGCTCTGGCTATGTCTGACTGAAGTCTGTCCTTCCTGTGATGCTAATTGTGTCAGAATTTTTCTGAGTCAACCTGTCTCTTTGATCCTATGACCCTGTGAGATCTTGGGTGTGTCTGAGCTCCTGGTAGTCAAGCTGTGTTTGGGACCTTGAGATCCTTGTGTGACCAAGCTCCTGAGATCCTGGGATCCTCTGATCCTGGGTATATTAGAGCGCCTGGGAGTGGAGATGCCTCTGGGTGTTGTGACACTGGCTGCAGAGTTTGCACCCAAGGTCTGCTCAGGGCACCGGCCCAGACAGACCCGAAGAAACCCTTGCCACTGGTCTGGCAGAGTTCCTGTGTGACTGTGTCCCGCCAGCCCCAGTTACTTCCAGTGTTGGGGACAGATGTTGTGTCCTCTTCAACATTGATCCTCTGATCCTGGGCATGTTGGAACACCTGGGAAAGGAGCTGTCTCTGAGTCCTGTGGGGCTGGCTGCAGAGGTTTCACCCAAGGTCTTGTCAGGGCACAGGACTAGATAGAATGGCTGTTTTGTTGTTGTTGTTGTTGTTGTTGTTGTTTAATTATTAAATTTTTACTTATTTATTTTATATTCAGCTCACTGTCCCCTTCTTGGTTACCCAGTCCCACAATCCTTCCTCATTCCTCTTTTCCTCTGAATAGTTGCCCTTACTGAATTTTTTTCCCCAACTTGACACTTCAAGTTTCTGTATAGTTAGGTATTTCCTCTCACACTGACAAGGCAGCCCAGTTAGTAGAAGATCTCCCACATACAGGCAACAGATCAAGGCAGCCCCCATTCCAGTTTTTTTGGGACCCATGTAAAGAGCAAGCTATTTATCTGCTACAAGTAAGTGAGGAGATCTTTGTCTAACCCATATATTTTCTTTGGTTTGTGGTTCACTCTATGAAAGTCCCCAAGGGTCCAGGTTAGTTGACTTTGTTGGCCTATCCCCATCTGGGCTGGCCATCTTTTCTATTCTTCCATAAGACTCCCTAAACTCCATCACTGTTTGGTTGTGAGTGTCTATATCTGTCTGAGTCAGCTTCTGGGTGAAGCCTCCCAGAATACAACTTGCTCATGTTTATAAGCATAAAAGACTGTCATTAACAGTGTTAGGAATTGTTACTTGCCCATGGGATGGGTCTCAATTTGGACAGGTAATTGCTTGGCCATTCCCCCAGTTTCTGCTCTATCCCTGTTCCTGCATTTAAATGTTTTGTGGGTGGGTTGGTGTCTTTATCACTCCACTGGGATTCATGTTTGGCTAAAGAAAGTGGTCTCTTCAAATTCCATATCCCAAATGTAGTGAAGCACAGCTAAGGTTACACTCATTGATTCTTGGGTCCCTCCTTTATCCCAGATCTCTGTATCATCCTGAAGATACTCCCAACTCCTCACCCCAGTCAGTTGAATAATTTATTTTCATGGCCATTTGCCATTTCTCCTGTCCTTCCACATACTAGATCTTGAAACCACCCTCCTTCCCCTATCCATCCCCTCTTCCACTTCTCTCCCTCCATCTGTCTCTTATTCCCCCTTCAAAGTGATATTCAAACTTCTTTGTTTGGTCCTTCCTTCTTGTTTAGCTTCTTTGGGTCTGTGGAGTATAATAAGGTACCATTATTTTATGGCTAACATCCACTTTTAGATTGAGTATATACCATGCATGTCATTTTGGGACTGAACTACCTAACTCAGGATCATATATTCTCTCTCTCTCTCTCTCTCTCTCTCTCTCTCTCTCTCTCTCTCTCTCTCTCTCTCTCTGTTTTTCAAGACAGGGTTTCTCTATATAGCCTGTATAGCCCTTGTTGTCCTGTAACTCACTCTGTAGAGCAGGCTGGCCTCAAACTCAGAAATCTGCCTGCCTCTGCCTCCCAAATGCAGGAATTAAAAATGTGTGCCACCACCACTTCCCAGTGATATATTCTCAAATTCCATACATTTTCCTGCAAAACTCAGGACATCTTGGTTATTAGTAGCTGAATTATATTCCATTCTGTAGCTATACCACATTTCTTTATCTACTCTTCTTCAGGGGCATTTAGGTTGTTTTCAGTTTCTTACTATTATAAGCAAAAGTTTTCTGAACAGAGTTGACCAAGTGTCTTTGTGGGATGTTCAGCCATTTTTTGAGAATATGCCAAGGCATGGTGTAGTTGGGTCTTAAGGTAGAACTATGCTCCGTTTTTGTTGTTGTTGTTGTTGTTGTTGTTATTGTTTGTTTTTGTTTTTGTTTTGTTTGTTTGTTTTCATACTGATATTCTTTTTTTATTAGATATATTCTTTATTTACATTTCAAATGCTATCCCAAAATTTCCCTATACCCTCCCCCCACCCTGCTTTCCCACCCACCCACTCCCACTTCCTGGCCCTGGCATTCTCCTGTACTTGGGCATATAAAGTTTGCATGACAAAGGGGCCTCTTTACCCAGTGACAGCCAACTAGGCCATCTTCTGCTACATATGCATCTAGAGACATGAGCTCTGGGGATACTGTTTAGTTCATATTGTTCCACCTAAAGGGTTGTAGACCCCTTCAATTCCTTGGGTAATTTCTCTAGCTCCTCCATTGGGGGCCCTGTGTTCCATCCTATAGATGAATGTGAGCATCCCTGTCTGTATTTGCCAGGCACTAACATAGCCTCACTCGAGATAGTTATATCAGGGTCCTTTTGGCAAAATCTTGCTGGCATATGCAATAGTGTCTGGATTTGGTGGATGATTATGGGATCGATCCTGGGGTAGGGTAGTTTATAGATGGTCCAAGTGGCTGTACAAGTCTGCACTACTACCACCATTGAAGAAGTGGTCCCCTTGCTTCACATCCTTACCAGCATGTGCTATGCCCTGAGGTTTGTTTGTTTGTTTGTTTGTTTGTTTTTTAATTTTAGACATTCTGATGGGTATAAAATGCAACCCCAGAGATACTTTGATTTGAATTTCCCTGATGACTAAGGACTTTAAACATTTCTTTAAGTGTCTCTGGGCCATTCTAGATTCCTCTGTTGAGAATTCTCTATTTAGTTCTGCACCTCATTTTTAAGTTGGGGGTTTTGGTGTCTAATTTCTTTAGTTTCTTTGTAAATTTTGGATATTACCCTTCTGTTAGATGTCAGTTCAAGGATGATCCTTTCCTAATCCATGAGCTGCCAATTTGCCCTACATATAGTGTCCTTTGTCTTACAAAAGATTTTCAGTTTTGTGACATACCAATTATCAATTGTTGAACCTAGAGCCTGAGCCATTGGTGTTCTGTTCAGAAACGTGTCTCCTATACCAATGTTTTCAAAGGTATTTTCCACTTTCTCTTCTTTGAGATGATTTAATGTATCTGGTTTTATGTTGTGTTCCTTGATTCACTTAGACTTGAGTTTTGTAAATGGTGATAAATATGCATCTATTTTCATTCTTCTACATGTAGACATCCAGTTAGTCCAGCACCATTTGTTGAAGATGCTTCTATGTGTATTGAAATCATTACTGATTTTTATATTCAAAGGGAGAGACATGAGAAATCATGTGTATAAGTTAAACGTAATTAAAGTCTCACAAAATGAATATAATGCTAATTGAGAAGATGTGTATAGTATAATATGCATGTATTCCTGTATCATCATGGACTGTGGTGACAGCCTTATTTATAATAGCCAGAAGCTGGAAAGAACCCAAATGTCCTTCAACAGAGAAATGGATACACAAAATGTGATACATTTATATAATAGAGTACTACTCAGCAATTAAAAACAATGAATTTATGAAATTCTTAAGCAAATGGATGGAACTAGAGAATATCATCCTGAGTGTGGTAACACAATCACAAAAGAGCACACATGGTCTGCATTCACTGATAAGTGGATATTAGCCTAAAAGCTCAGAATACCTAAGATACAGTTCACAGACAACATGGAGCTCAAAAATAAGGGAAACCAAAGTATGGGTGCTTTGGCAATTCTTAGAAAGGAAACAAAATACTCATGGGAGCAAATACAGAGAGAAAGTGTGGGACGGAGACTGAAAGAAAGGTCATCTAGAGACTGCCCGACTTGGGGATCCATCGCATGTACAGTCACCAAACCCAGGCAGTATTGTGGATGCTAATAAATGCTTGCTGACAGGAGGCTAAGATAGTTGTCTCTTGAGAGGCTTTTCCAGAGCCTGACCAAAAAAGAGGCAGATTCTCACAGCCAACCATTGGACAGAGCACAGGGTCCCCAATGGAGGAATTAGGGAAATAGCTGAAGGGGTTTGCAACCCATAGGAAGAAAAACAATATCAAACAATCAGACACCCCAGAGCTCCCAGGGACTAAACCACCAACCAAGGAGTACATATGGAGGGACCCATGGCTCTGGCCCCTATATGTAGTAGAAGATGGCATAAATCAGAGGAGAGTCCCTTGGTTATGTGAAGGTTCGATGCCACAGTATAGGGGAATTTGAGGGTGGGGAGGTGGGAATGGGTGGGTGAGTGAGTGTTGGAACACACTCATAGAAGCAGGCAGAGGGATGATGGGATAGGCAGTTTAGAGGGGAGAAACCAGGAAAGAGGATAACATTTGAAAAGTAAATAAGGAAAATATCCAATAAAAGAAAAAAAAAAAAAAACCTACAACCTACAATGGACTCTCTTCAAAGAGTACCATTAAAAATCACAAGTTGTTAAATAAAGCTTGTGCTTAATTCTAAGAGTAGACAGTAGGGTCAGTAGACACTAAAGTAAGTCACTTCATACATTTCTACCACTCAATGTAGAATAATAAAATCAGTGTTATAAAAATGTGATTATTGATGGTGATTGAGAATTTCTGAATCATTTACTACCTTGAGAAAAACATTAGGTAAAATCTGATAAATCTTGAATGGGCCTGAAAAATTATGTATCAGATTATATATTTTATGGTATAAAGTTAAAGTTATTTCTTGTCCCTTTAATATTCTGTAAAGTTTTGTCCATGATCAGTTTGCCACATATAGACAGAATTATGAATATGTAGGCAATCAAGAAGCTAGGAGGTTTTATTACTACGATAAAATTGTGATTTGGGAGTATGAAAAAAATGTGTCATGGTGGCTTATTACTGAATTTGCTTGAGTTTGGGAAATTGATATCACTTGTCCTAAATTTAACCTTATTATTAGCCCAATATCATTGCATAGAAAAATTTGATTTCAGTGCCATCTAATTAAAAGACACATACAATGAAATTAGTATATAGTTTTATACATATTTTCAAAATTAAAGTCAGACATAAGAAGAGCAAATTGTCTCACTTATACCTCATCATGAAATCATGCTACAGTTATATTCCAGAATATGAAATTGAATTAATACTTTCAGCTTACTGTCATGTCTTTTAGACTGTAAGACCTGTTTTGGTTTTTCAGCAGAAAAAAATTGCTTTGGATATTAATACCTTGAGATTGCCTAAATACATCTGAGTTTACAAAATAACCATATTATAAAAGAAATATTTTGATTTATTTTTCAGCAAGATTTATTCTTTTAACCAATAAAAACTACTATGCTTAAGAATGGAATAAATATTAAAAACCAAAAAAAAAAGAATAGAATAAATATCTCCAAACTCATGCTGCAAAATATAATCATTTTCTTTTAACTGAGCATCAAACTATATATTTGTCATGAAGTAAAGTTAACATACTCTATGGCTGTGAATGATAAAATCATAAGTGTTTCTAAAATAAAACAACCTATTTGCAAACGTATGTGAGAAGAAAAATCTTCAAGATGAGTAAAATTATTATAAATCCAAAATATGTAAATACAAAAAAACCCCACAAGAGACATATATCTTTGAGTATATATATATATATATATATATATATATATATATATATATATATATATACACACACATACACACACACACACACACACACACACACACATATATATATATATATATATATATATATATACATCTTGAGTAGGTATTTTGCATATGTATAGGTGTATTTCACATGTAAATTGTACATATATATATATATATATATATATATATAGCTTTTTACCTTTATCTCATTGCTCCTGAGATTTAATACTTCCAGGTCTCATCCCAAGGTCTGTAACTGAAAACCTGCTGTGTGTCTTTCTTTTTTCACTGTCCCCATTTTCAAGGGATCAAGAAGATCATTTCTTCTCACCTTCTTCCTTGAACTCATTTGAATTATCCAGTTCCTCACACTTGTGAATACAAAAGCGGAACAGACCAGAAAAACAGGTAATACATACCCATCATAGAATAAGAACCAGAGAAGTAACCAAGAACAAACACCCCCCCAAAAAGGCAGAACTCAGAACCCATAGCATCAGTCATTTCAAACATAGATATGGAGATGCCAGCATACTAACACAATAAACAACATCCAACACAGTGTTTCTAGAAGAGCCCAGTTATTATAACACAACAATCTCTGACATTCTAATATTCCTGAAGCATAAGTAGAGAATCTTAAAACAGCAGTTTTCAATATGACACATATCCTTAAAGAGAAAATAAATAAATCCCTTTTAATTTTTTCATGAAAATCCTTCCAGCCTCCACCTGCACCCAGGAGCTTAAGGTGTTCCACAGCCCTCTGTACACAGGTGAAGCCAGAAGAGAGCTGGTCTCCCAAAAATGCTCTCACTCCTAGGCTCAGAGGTGACATCGGTACTTTCTCTCCAATAATTGTCCAAGTGGTACCAGCCAGGAGCACACAGGGCACAGGAACAGTGGAACAGCTGGGACAGGATCCTTCTTGTCTCCATCTGTACCAAGATGCTAAGCACAGTCCTCTGTATACAGGTCCTTCCAGAAGAGAGATGATCTCCCATGAGTGCTAACACAGGCTTACACGCCCACAGCAGGGACAAGCTCCAGTCAGAAACAGCAAGACCAACTAACAACAGAGATAACCAGATGGCAAAAGGCAAGCGCTAGAACAGAAGTAGTAACAGAAGACTACTTGGCATCATCAGAACCCAGTTCTCCCACCACAGCAAATCCTAGATACCACAACACACCAGAAAAGCAAGACTCTGAATTAAAACCACATCTCATGATGCTGATAGAGGACATTAAGAAGGACATAAAAAAAAAAAAAAAAAACTCCCTTAAAGAAATACAGGAGAGCAAAGGTAAACAGGTAGAAGTCCTTAAAGAGGAAACACAAAAGTCCCTTAAAGAATTACAGGAAAACACAACCAAACAATTGAACATGACCATCCAGGATCCAAAAATGCAAATAGAGACAATAAGGAAATCACAAAGTGTGACAACTCTGGAGTTAGAAAACCTCGGAAAGGAGTCATATATGCAAGCATCACCAACAAAATACAAGAAAAAGAAAGGAGAATCTCAGGAGCATAAGATACCATAGACACAACAGTCAAAGAAAATGCAAAATCCAACAAGTTCATTACATAAAACTTCCAGGAAATCCAGGACACAATGAGAAGACCAAATCTAAGGATAATCAGTATAGAAGAGAGCAAAGTTTCCACATTTAAAGGGCCAGTAAATATCTTCAACAAAATTGTAGAAGAAAAAATTCCTAACCTAAAGAAAGAGATGCCCATGTACATAAAAGAAGTCTACAGATCTCAAAATAGATTGGACCAGAAAAGAAATTCATCCTGTCACATAATAATCAAAACACTAAATGTACAAAACAAAGAAAGAATATTAAAAGCAGTAAGGGGAAAAGGTCAAGTAACATATAAAGGCATACCTATCTGAATTACTCCAGCCTTCTCACCAGAGACTATGAGAGCTAGAAGATCCTGGACATATGTCATACAGACCCTAAAAGACCACAAATGCCAACCCAGGATACTATAACCAGCAAACCTCTCAATTACTATAGATTGAGAAACCAAGATATTCCATGGCAAAAACAAATTTATACAATATCTTTCCACAAATTCAGCCCTTTAAAGAATAGTAAATGGAAAACTCCAACACAAGGAAGGAGAATACACCCTAGAAAAAGCAAGAAAATAATCTCTTAAGAAACCATAAAGAAGATAGCCACATAAATTTAATTCTATCTTTAACAACAAAAATACAAAAATACAGGAAGCAACAAGCCCTTTTCCTTAATATTCTTAATATCAATGAATTCATTTCCACACTAAAAAGACATAAACTAACAGACTGAATATATGAATAGGACCCAGCATTTTGGTACATACAGAAAATCCACCTCAGTGAAAAAAACAGACACTATGGCAGAGTAGAAGGCTGGAAAAAAAGTTTCAAACAAATGATCCCAAGAAACAAGCTGGAGTTGCCATTCTAAAACAAATAAAATCGACTTTCAACCTAAAGTTATCAAAAAAGAGAAGGAAGGACACTTCATATTCATAAAAGGAAAATTTACCAAGAACTCTCCATCCTGAACATTTATGTTCCAAATGCAAGGGCACCCACATTCATAAAAGAAACTTTACTAAAGCTCAAATCACACATTGCACCTCACATAATAATATTGGGAGACTTTAACCATAGTCTCAAATAATATAAAATATCTTGTAGTAACTTTAACTAAACAAGTGAAAACCTTGTATGGCAAAAACTTCAAGTCTTTGAAAAAAAATTGAAGAAATCAGAAGATGGAAAGATCTCTGATGCTCATGGATCATTAAGATTAACATAGTAAAAATTGCCATCTTACCAAAAGAAAACTACAGATTCAATACAATTACAGCAAAATTCCAGTACATTTTTATAGCACATGAAAGGACAATTCTCAAATACGTATTGAAAAAAAAAAACAACTCAAGAAATCTAAATCAATTCAGAACAATAAAAGAACTGATGAAGGAAGTACTATCAATAATTGATTTATAGTAGTATTAACTGCCTGGTATTAGCAAAAGCAGACACATTGATCAGTCCTATATCCAGATATAAATCCACAGTCATTTGTCCACTTGATTTTTGATAAGGAAGCCAGAAATACATATCGGAAAAAAGACGGTTTCTTCAACAAATGGTTCTTGCCAAACTGTATATCTGCATGTAGAAGAATGCAAATAAGTTCATATTTTTCGCCTTGTACAAAACTCAAGTCCAGGTACATCAAGACCCTCAACAACATCAGATACACTGACCATGATAGAGAAGAAAGTGAGGAATAACCTTGAACATTGACACAGGAGGTGACTCTCTAAATAAAACACCAAAAGTGCATGCCTTTAGATCAATAAATTATCAATTTACAAAAGGGGGAAATAATCTGAACACATTATTCCCAATAGAGAACGCTCAAATTCAAACAGAAACACTTAATGAAATGTTCAATGCAAATCAAAACTACTTTGAAATTCTATTTTACACCTATGAAAATGTCTATGATCAATAACACAGTGACAATTCATGGTGGTGAGGATAGAACCAAGAGGAATACTTCTTGATTGTTGATAGAAATAAAAACTGTGGAAACTAATATGGAAGTTCCTCTGAAAGGCAAGGATCAATTTATCTCAAGACAAATCTATACCACTCTTCAGGATGTACATGTAGCCGACAGAGCTCAGACTTGGTGCCCCTTGAGGGTGTTCTGCAAGAAGCCACATACAGAGTGGTTTTCCAGCTAAGACTGGTTTTCATTGTCTTGCTAAACTACACCTGAGCTACTCCAGAATCCAGCTGCCCCATCTATTGTGCCCCTCCCCTCACAGGCTTTCTACCAAGACCTTCCACAGCTCCCTGGACCTTGGCTCCACACAGTTCACCTGCTTACAGCTGGGACATTCACAGTGCTTTAAGCTTCACAACGTAATTCCAGGAGCCTGCACAGAACTGACTTGGGGCGGGGCCTTTCCTCTTTCCCAGCAATTGGGAGGCAGAGGCAGGTGGATTTCTGAGTTCCAGGCCAGCCTGGTCTTCAGAGTGAGTTCCGGGACAGCCAGGGCTATGCAGAGAAAACCTGTCTCGAAAAACAAACAAACAAACAAACAAAAACAAACAAACAAATAAACACCAAGGAAGAATCCTAATTAAATGAGATGCTTTGAATGGAGTGATTCGTCTTGGCTTCCATTTCTTCTCTTCCACCCTAGTCTCCTTCCAGCCCCAGTCTTTCTCCCGAGGAACCCAGTCTGATTATGGGGGACCACAGACAGTCCAAATCTCAACAAAGAAAGCTCCATTTTATCATAAGGACACACTCTCAGTCATGCAGCTAAAATTCATTGCATCTTTATTCATTTTAGCTAGAAACTGGAAAAAAAATTCAGTGTCTTTCTAAAATAAATGGACAAGTAAACCATGGAATATTTACACAGTGGAATAATACTCAGTTGTTAAAAATCATACCATAAAATTTCATGGATGGAAGTAGAAAAAGTCATAAAAATGATGTAATGCAGACCTAAAATGATACTATAGTATGTCTTCACTTACTAGAGGATATTAGATGTTAAGTACATAGTAACCAAGGTAAATGTTTAGACTCATAGAAGTTAGGTAAAGTGATATATTGGGATAATGGAATCTCCATGTGAAGGGGAAATAGAATACATATTACAGGCAGACACTGAGTTGGTGAGTATGGGAGCAGGAGATCAGGTCAGGAGGCAGATGGGGTATAGCAAGAAAGCATAGGGAGATATCTAGAATATTTGGAGGAATACTTTAGGAGTGGAAACCATGTGCATTGGAAAATTCATTGACTCTATGAAGACAATCTTTTTTTGTTGTTAAAAAAACTGTTTGGCTGTATCCTTTATTTTGCATGTTAATGTTTTTTCTTTTATTGAAAATAGATTCTTTTCTCATGTAATATATCTGATTTACGGTCTATACCACCCCACACTTTCCAGTTCGTACCAAATGCTCCCTTATCTCTGAATCCACTTTCTTTTTCTCTCATTACAAAGGGAGCTCTAAGAGATAATAATAAAACATAATTAGATAAAACAAAAACAAATCACATTTGGAATTGGACAAGACAAACAAACAAGAAAAAGAGCTTAAGAAATGGCACAAGAATCAGAGATTCCTTTATTTGCACACTAATAAATCTCATAGTACCACCAAACTATAAGCCAAAGTGTATGCACAGAAAACCTAGAGCAGACCAGTGTCAGCTTAGTGGATGCCATTTCATTCTGCAAGAGTTCATATGAGCTTTGCTTATGATATCATAGATGCCCTTGCATTTTTGGTGTCTTCCAACCCTCTGGATCTTGCACTCTTTCCTCATCTTCTTCCCTGGGATCTCTTAGCTCTGAGGGAAGGAATTATTCTCATCTTCATTTTTTTTAAAATTTTTTATTAGATATTTTCATCATTTACATTTCAAATACTATCCTGAAAGTTCCCTATACCCTCCCCCCACCCTGCTCCCCTACCCACCCACTCCCACTTCTTGGCCCTGGTGTTCCCCTGTACTGGGGCATATAAAGTTTGCATGACCAAGGGGCCTTTCTTCCCAATGATGACTGACTAGGCCATCTTCTGCTACATATGCAGCTAGAGACACGAGCTCTAGGAGTACTGGTTAGTTCATATTGTTGTACCACCTATAAGGTTGCAGACCCCTTCAGCTCCTTAGGTACTTTCTCTAGCTCCTCCATTGGGGACCCCATGTTCCATCCTATAGATGACTGTGAGCATCCACTTCTATATTTGCCAGGCACTGGCATAGCCTCATACAAGACAGCTATATCAGGATCCCTTCAGCAAAATCTTGCTGGCATATGCCATAGTGTCTGCATTTGGCGGCTGATTATGGGATGGATCGGATCCCCAGGTAAGGAATCTCTGAATAGTCCATCCTTTTGTCTCAGCTCCAGACTTTGTCTCTGTAACTCCTTCCATGGGTATTTTGTTCCCCATTCTAAGGAGGAATGAAGTATCCGCATGTTGGTCATCCTTCTTCTTGATTTTCTTGTATTTTGCAAATTGTATCTTGGGTATTCTAAGTGGGCTAAAGTCCACTTATCAGTGAGTGCATATCAAGTGAGTTCTTTTGTGATTGTGTTACCTCAACTCAGGATGATATTCTCCAGATACATCCATTTGCCTAAGAATTTCATAAATTCATTATTTCTAATAGCTGAGTAGTATTCCATTGTGTAAATGTACCACATTTTCTGTATCCATTCCTCTGTTGAGGGACATCTGGGTGGGTTCTTTCTAGGTTCTGGCTATTATAAATAAGGCTGCTATAAACATAGTGGAGCATGTGTTCTTTTTACCAGTTGGAACATCTTCTAGGTATATGCCCAGGAGGGGTATTCCTGGATCTTCCAGTAGTGCTATATCCAATTTTCTGAGGAACTGCCAGACTGATCAATGAAGACAATCTTAATGAGTTCTCCTAATAATAGGAATATGGTGTCTCAACTTACCTTCTGTTGTAGCCAAGTGAAATTTGCAGTGATGAGACTATGTGAAATTCAGTTGAGTTGTTAGCCAGTGGGCTTCCCATGGAAATCTCCAAAGAACCAAGGATATTGCAAAGATGAAATAATTGTTTTTATCAAACTGACCTCAGGGTCCCATTGTTGAGGACAACAACTACAGAACTCATTGAACTCACAAAAGTAGAGCTAGTGCCTACATTGAGCCTTTGGCTCTATGTTTTAGCTTCTTCAGTGTGGGGACATCCTCTGAAGGCTACTGAAACTGAGAAACATCGATAAAGACAAAACCACAAAACTTTTGACCTATAACCTCTTCTGCATGCATAATATGCTAAGGGAATATTGGCACATAATTTTTAGGTATAGCCACGAAACGTCTGATTTGAACTAAGGCCCATTCTCTGAGAAGGAATCAACATGTGACACTGCTTTTAGACCCAAGAACAAGAGCCTGAATAGCCCAAAGACCTAAGGTAAACCAAATGCTACTAGTCTTAACAAAAAATTGATAAAATGCTTTCCAATGATATTCTTCTATACTCAGAGATAAAAAACAACATCAGAGAAGCTTATTCTGACAAGAGATGGAAACAAATGCAAAGACCCACAGCTTAACATTATGTACACACACACACACACACACACACACACACACACACTCACATATGAGTATCTAAAAGGGATCCCTCCTTTTGGTCCTCAGGAAATCCCATGGAAAAAGAGGCAAAAAGAATGTAAAAGCAAAAGGGAATGGAGGAAACTAGAACAGGGCCTAATGAATCGAAGAAGCAAGGCACATCTGAGTTCACAGAGACTAAAGCAGGAATTACATAGCCTATATGGGTCTATATTAGGTCCTCTGCATATAAATTATAGCTATTAGTTTAATATTTTTACAGGACCACTGACTGTAACAAGTGTGTCTCTGTCTCTTGTGCCTACTCTTAGGAGTCTTCCTCCTCTTGAGGTGCTGCGTCCAAATTCAATAAAGTAGTTTTAGCTTCATTATTTAATTATATTTTATTTTGTCATGTTTGGTTGCTAACTCTTAGAAACGTGTTCTTTTCTAATGTGAGACAGAAATGGAGTGGATCTGGAGAAAAGTGTGCTAGGAAGGTACTTCAAGGAAAGGATGGAGAGGAAATTACAATCAAGATATGTTGTATGATATATTGCATTTATTTTTAATAAAACCTAAAAATAAATTTAAAAAACAATGCCAAGAGAGAAAAACCTGGACTTTGTGGTCATTAAGGAAAATATTTGTAGGAAATTCACTGAAAATTAAAAAATAGAGTTATTGCTATTTTTATAAACAATTTAATGGAGTAAATTATATATTAAAACATATATTTCGGTCATAAGTGTTGGAAAATACCACACTTTTCTGATATCTAGAAAAAAGCAAAAAAAGAAATAAAATGGTTTGTAAAAATGTATCTGACTTGAACCGGGCATGGTGGTGCACACCTTTAATCCCAGCACTTGGGAAGCAGAGGCAGGCAGATTTCTGAGTTCAAGGCTAGCCTGGTCTACTGAGTGAGTTCCAGGACATCCAGGGCTATACAGAGAAACCCTGTCTCAAAAAACCAAAAAAAAAAAAAAAAAAAAAAAAAAAAAAAAAAAAAAAAAAAAAAAAAAAAAAAAAAAAAAAAAAAAAAAAAAAAAAAAAAAAAAAAAAAAAAAAAAAAAAAAAAGTAATGTATCTGACTGAACAAAAGACAAAAGCAAGGTAGTAATAGCTCAATAAATATTAATTTTGAAATATGTAAATCATCATAATGAAAACTATCTAAGTATACATGAAAAATAAAGATGACTGCATGAAGCATGTGAATCAAAGCAACCATCCCTTGTCCTGTAGATCTATGAATGATTTTGAAAGGATTGTAAAATTTGTTTGAATGTGCCACTTTGAAATAAACTTGAATGTTAAATGTTTGTGGAAAGTATATTTACTACAGTCATACTACCTCCAATATTTTGACTCAAATTTTAATATTGTGATATTGGCACTTGTTCTACCTTTTCAAAGAATTAAGTTATTTTCCATATTAATCAAATTATTGAAATTTTATATCTGATAAAAGTTGTACAGATGAGGCCAAATCTTGATCATGTTCCTGGATTCCAGAGACCAAGGTAGTAAATGATATGCCAAATACATACGCTATCAGACATAATGATAGCCACAATTCCCCCTCTTCCTACCCCATTTCTCTACCCCCTATTCCTTTAATCTATAGCCAGATAATTGGATTTTTTAAAAGAGTAAACCAATTGTGTGATTTGAACATGCATGGGCCCATTGAAATTGGCACTATTAGGAAAGGTTGCCTTGTTGAGTAGGTATTACTTTGTTGGAGGAAGTATGTCATTGTAGGGAGTGGGCTTTGCTGTCCTATGCTCAAGCTCCTCCCAGTGCAGAATAGAGCCTTCCACAGGCTGCCTGCAGAAGATCATCTACTGCCTTAGGATCAAGATGCAGAACTCTCAGCGCCTTCTCTAGCACCATGTCTGTCTGGATTTCACCATGTTTCCTGCCATGATGATAATTGACTGAAACTCTGAAATTAAAAGCCAGCCCCAATTAAATGTTGTCCTTTATTTGAGTTGTCTTGGTCATGGTGTCTCTTGGCAGCAATGAAACCCTAAAAAAGACAGCAACCTATAGAAAAATAGAGAACTGCAGATTTAACTTAGAAGGATAGGTTTGAACACAGCATCCTGATATAAATACACCTTCCTGGCAGTTGTTTACAGTCTGCTTTGTAATGTTATTGACAGTCAAAGATCACTAGACATTTGTAGGAAACTGTGAAGCAATACATGTAATCAAATTAATTCAATAAGGAAAAATGAAGTTAAAAGCATATTATTAAAAGAGTTAAATAAAAATTTCAAATGAAATGACAGATTTTATCCTAAAGTCTAAAAATCAAATTACACTACAATTGTGAAGCCAGCATTCAGAGAATAAGGAAAAAACTAAAACCTTGTACAATGATAAGACTAATGCTATATCAACTATATCAATGTAGTATAAAATAACCCCCACAAAATGCTTAATACCTAATTTAAAAAGGTTAGAGAGTACTGTAAAAACATAATAGAAGACACAGTGAACAACGTAAGTATTGTTGAAGTCAAGATATTCCAGCATCAGTTGGCACTGATGAGCGTATTGTTGAAGTCAAGATATTCCAGCATCAGTTGGCACTGATGAGCTAACCGCAGGTGCTGTTAATTTAGTGATGTTCTTATAAAAATGCTTTGTATGGCTTGTTTAGTAAGGAAACAAGAAACAGATGAGAATCAGGACAAGGTGAGCAAATAACTTTATTTTGTTGTTCAAATTAGGAAAAATGTCTGAGTGACTGATCCTCATTGAAGAGCACATATATACTCAACAATGTAACAAATTGCTGTTATTAATGTTATTAAAGTAACTAAATCCAATCTATGACTTTGATTTGCATAATAATATACCATCATACCAAATTCACCTGCTTTCATTTCTTGTTGATTATTAAATAAAATAATCTTATTTTTATGGAACTAAATAATGTTCAAAGTAAAAGAGAAATAATTGACATAATGTTCCTTTTTCTCTAAAAATAATCTATGTATTTGTATATTTCTGTATATTTCTGTAAGGTAAAAATAAGCAAATTGAAAATATGCTATTTACAAACAAAAGTGAATTTTGAAAAAAATTCCAGCTTCCTTCATGGACCATCATAAAACTTTGAGTCTGTCTGCTGGGTCTGCAATATTTATACATAGAGACTTCATGATTCAGACACTGACCAGAATTAAGCAATCACAATATAAACCTTAGCAAAGCCAGTCTTCAGAGCTAATGTCTTAAGTTCTGAAAGTCTACAGTCCCTGTGAATTGAGGCTGTAACATTGTGCGCTCCACAATTTACCTATAAAAGAAGGGAACTTTCAAAAGGATATAGGAGCACATGTTCAGAGCACAATGAGTAGCCAGTCACTGCGATAATTATCAGTGACAGGATATAAAACAGACATAAAGATTGCAGGTGAGGACTAATTTTTTAAAGTCTATACTTAATATACATGAATTTTAAAATCTGAATTGCACAGCCTTTCCTTGTCACTGAAACCTGTGGAGGCCTAGTCCAATGAATCATAATAGCCTATTACTAAGATAAGAAAACCGTAACTCCTGTCAGACATGGGGCTCTAGATCACAGAGCAGTGTCTTGTCATAGGATTGTCACTTAAGACAGCAGCCAAGGATTATATTGGGAATTTATGGTCTTGAACAAGCTGAGTCATCATATACTGGGATTCCCATGGCACCAGAATGTACAGAATTGAGATTTCCTATGCCACTGGCATTTTTAGAAATCGGTACAATTGTGGAAGAGGGACTGACCACCTGCCCTGAAGACAAGGACCAAGGAACCTTTTACCTATGCATGAGCAGCAAAAAATATAACCAAATACCCCCTGACACCATGAAAGTACAGACAATACCGTTTTGTAAATACAAAGACATCATCATTAACCCTTGAATATATGGAAAACCCATTATGAGACCAACTTCAGTGAAACAAAGGATTAGTCTTAAAAATCAAACTAATGGTAACCCTTGTGGATTTACTAATTATTTTGCTTTTGTAGATATTATCAATGTCTTTTGACATTTGCCTACATATATTAACAATATAGCTATTTGTGTTCCCTGCATTCGTATATAGTTATGCCATGGCAGTCCACCTGAATAAAGCAGACCGATTTCAGAGTGCAAATCAACCTAGTCACATGCTCTCTCATTGGGAACCAAGCATCTCCTGAGAAAGAATAGCAGATCCACTGAAATGTGATTCAGGAGTCTAATTATCAGTCCAACTCTGCTTCTGTAAATTGAGATTTGCCTGGCATTTTGCCACATCTTCTGTTTCCTGCCCTTGTGTTCAGTTCTAATTCCCAAAATTCTGTCATTCAATAACAGCAATTTTGTTCCAGCTAGACAAAAAACTCTTGTGTCTTTCATTGTTTCAGAGAAATAAATGTGATATTTTTCTCTAAGGAAGGAGTATAAGAAAAAATTCATTTATATAATTTTTCTTCAAATAATTACTCAGTACCCAAGGTATATAAAGCATATAAAGTTTAAAGATAATACTTAATATTTTTTACTTAATAGATATTGGTTAAATTCCATAAGCATTTGTCCTAGAGCTTCTAATAGAAACCAAATATTCATGATTTTAGGACAGGATATAAGGGTTTCATACATATATGCTTGGAAAATTTGTATTTACCAAGTAATTGACAAAGCAAAGTTCTTTGATGTAGGAAGAAAAGTAAGATAGCAATAGTTTTAAAGTAGATAAGAATACTGTTAGACATGCAGCTTACAAATGCTATAATTAGATTATTCATAAAGTGATGAAAACATGGGAGAAAAAGCTTACTGACTCAACGGAGAGGTCAAAGACATGCTCTGGAAAGAGATGATATCTGGCATATTTTCAAAAGCTAAATGAAAAATCAAACATAAAAATGTTATGGAAGATGATTATGCTAACTGAAATAATGCATGTGAGAAGCTGGATCTTAGAGCAGAGATTTTGCCAAATCATAAGATTATCTAAGAAGTGACGGCACAGGTAAATCATCAAAGAAAGATATATGAGCAGAAGAAAGTTACGTTGTTTTTTTTTTAGAAGCCCTAACTGTGCACTGTGCAGTCTGCTGATCCATGATAACATTACAACTTTTACTTCAGTAGCAGGTTTGGAAAAAATTAGCTTCTCACACTGGTATCTTCAACAACCACACTAAAATACAACAACAACAAAAATATGCAAGCATCAAATTCATTGTTTAGTTTATTATGAAAAATAGCTCTTATTTTGGCATCTATAATGGAAACATGGACATCATACAATACTTTATATTCTTCTATTCAAAATTAATATTGTGCTTTTTATAAATTGAAGGGATGTAGCAACAGGGCATTGAACAAATTTAGTGGATATACTTCCAACATATGCTCACTGCATATGCCTGCAGTAATTCTCAAAAAAGGTCAAACTTTGTATGATATTATAGTTATTATAACTTATTTCTGATCAGTGATCGTTGATGGTACTATTGTCATTGTTTGGGTTAAACACTGAACTTATAAAAAGGTGGTGAACTTAATAAATATTATATAGGTTATGGCTCCTTGGCCATTAACCTACATATTTGTGCTTTTTTGTTTGACCTCCTAATATCCTGAGACCTGTTAATGATCAGTAAATAATCTTACATAGGCCTATAATTATCCAAATTAAAGAGTCCTATGCCTCTCCTAAAACCTTTTAAGCTTTTAGGTAAGCAACACATGTCAAAATTTCAAGCCCACATCTAAGCATCTTGAAAACTGAAGTTATGTTGTGATACTCAAGAATAATCTTGAAGGGAATTAAAAT